>JAPKLY010002838.1:0-16108 GCA_026898435.1 Prunella vulgaris | reverse complement strand
TAACACTTCGGACCCCTGCTTCTTAGTTAGGCATTTGAGTAGAGGCAGAGAGAATCCACGTTTATAAAGTTGGCCATCCAGTAGCGTATACCTGGCAGCCTGCTTTGCTAACCGGCTAGCTTCCCAGGTGTCTACGGGGGTTGTTCCGTCAGTTAAATATTTTCGGATTGGGGTACACCAATCTTCACTATCTTCATTATCCTCCTGCCCCCCACTCGAGGTTTGATTTACTTTGTAGTCGAACGTCGAGGGGTTTTTCAGTGTGGTGATCACAACCTCCGTGAATTCGGTTTCGCCGTTGCTAGTAGCTAGCCGGGCTAAAGCATCTGCTTGTGTGTTTTCTAGCCGCGGTATTTGATTGATGTAAACTTGTGTAAACATCGAGATCAGATGCGCGGCTATCTTCTGGTAGATCATCATCTGCTGATCTTTTGCTTCAAATTCCCCCCGGACTTGGGATATTATTAGCTGGGAATCTCCGAAAATTTGAAGATTGGTCGCCCCCACAGCTAATGATAACCTAAGTCCTGCTATTAACGCTTCGTATTCCGCCTCGTTATTGGTTGCTCGAAAGCCAAACCGAATTGCGGAGGTGAAGACTTGTCTGTCGGGGCTGATCAGGACTACGCCGGCGCCTGCTGCTATGCTAGTCGATGATCCATCCACGTAGAGATGCCACGGAGCTATACGCCCCCTCGTCGGATCTTGTGGGAAAGTTAGCTCGACGATGAAGTCGGCCAGTGCTTGACCCTTGATCGCTGTTCGGGGTGCGTAAGTTATACCGTATTGGCTGATCTCCAGTGACCATTTCAGCAGGCGGCCGGCAGTGTCCGGGCGCTGTAGTATTTGACGCAGCGGGAACGTTGTCAGCACCTCCACCGGATGGTCAAAGAAGTAAGGCCTCAATTTTCTGACACTCATCACTAGTGCATAAGCCAGCTTCTCTGTTGGGGTGTACCGCCGCTCAGCTTCATGTAAGACTTGGCTCACATAGTACACTGGGAGATGTGTTTTTGCTTCTTCCCGGACCAGGACGGAGCTGATGGCCACCTCCGACGCGGCTAGGTACAGATACAGCTTCTCTCCAGGTATTGGCTTTGACAGAATCTGTGTGTCCGCCAGGTATGTTTTGATGTCTTCGAAGGCTCGTTGGCATTCAGTTGTCCAGACGAAGTGGTTTTTGAGGTGGAGCTCGTTGGCTTTGGCCGCCTCTTTGTACCTACGTGTGTTTGCTTTAATTGCCTCGAAAAATGGACGATTTCTATCGCCGGACCTGGAGATAAATCTGTTAAGGGCCGCCATGCATCCAGTTAGCCTTTGAATTTTTTGGATGGAGTCGGGGTTCCCCATTTCAATTATACATTGAACTTGTGCCGGGTTGACCTCGATTCCCCGCTGGCTAACTAGGTGCCCCAGGAACTTCCCCGAGTGTACGCCGAAGCTGGTCTTTTTGGGGTTCAACTTCATGTTGTAGTGGCGCAGTATGTCGAAGGTTTGTTTCAGGTGGTCCAGGTGGTCCTCCTTTCTCAAACTCTTGACAACTATGTCATCCACGTACACCTCCATGGATTCGCCAATGTGTTGGTCAAACATTTTGTTCACCAATCTTTGGTAGGTAGCTCCGGCGTTGATGAGTCCGAACGGCATTCTTTCCCAGCAGTACATGTTCTTGTTGGTATAGAATGCCGTGTGTTCCTGATCTTCCGGGTGCAGAGCTATCTGATGATAGCCAGCAAAAGCGTCCATGAATGTCATCATTTCATGGCCTGCAGTGCTGTCCACCAGCTGGTCAATGTGAGGTAGTGGGAAGTTATCCTTCGGGCATGCTTTATTCAGGTCCGTGAAATCAATGCAGAGTCGCCAAGTCCCGTTGTGTTTCTTCACCAGGACGGGGTTCGCGACCTACTGCGGACACAAAGCCTCCTTGATGAGTTGGTTGTCTAACAACTTTTCCACCTCAACTGCTAGAGCCGCGTACTTGTCTGGTCCATATTTTCTTCGCTTCTGGCGCACGGGTCTTTTCGTCGGATCTACGTTAAGTCTGTGGCAAGCATGTTCCAACGGGATCCCCGTCATGTCTTCATGGGACCAGGCAAATACGTCCAGGTTGGACATCAAAAATAGCTCCATCCTCGACCGGTACGGTTCGGGTAACTCAGAACCGACGTAGAGTTCTAAGTTCCTTTCCGGGTCCACCGGGAGTGCCGTCAACTCCTCCACGGGGGTTGCTTTTCTCTTCTGATATTTCCACCTCGGGTCATTGATGAGTTCGTCCCACTCCTCATGTGACACCCGTGCAGGCTCGTGGCCTATGCGCGGTTCGAGGTTTTCGGGTTGGCTTTCAGATTGGGCGAGCTTGTCGGTTGTGAACACCTCCGGTGGTCTGTTAGCTTGGGATGGTGTGGTGACTTGGGGAGTTGGGTCAACGTCCATGGGTGTTGGTTCTTGACCTCCCGCAGGTCGTCCACTTTGAGCCTCATCAGCTACCTCCATGGGAGTAGGCTGCTGTCCCTGCGCAGCTACCGACCCATGCGCAGGTCTCAACACTTGGGTTTCTTCCACATCCTCCATTGGTGTTGGTTGTGTGTCCTGCACAGGTCCAACACCTTGGTTGATTTGAATGTCCTCTTCGAGGATGTGGACTTGCGTAACGGAACTCTTGACCCGGCTATCTTTGATTTGAAGTAAACACTCTCGAGCCTTTTTCTGATCACCTTTTATAGTTCCAGAACCCTTCGGGGTTGGAAATTTTAAACAGTAGTAGTAGGTCGAACACGCCGCTCTGAATTCATTAATAAAAGGGCGGCCAAGGAACCCGTTGTAGGAGGACTGCTGGTCGACAATTAGGAAATCTATGAGCCTAGTCAGTCTCCTTGCGGGATCCTCAGTCGATACAAGTTGGACGCTCAACCTTACACTACCTAGGGGGACGGTTACAGCCTCTCCGAACCCCACTATTCTAGCATTGCTAGGTTCCAGGTACGACTCAAAGTCACCCAAGGCATCCAAGGTGGATTTGAAGAGAATGTTGGTGAATGCGCCGGTGTCTACAAGCAGCCTGTGAACTCGGACGTTCATGATGTCGGCGGTTATCACTAATGAGTCGTTATGGGGCATCAATACCCCCTCCAGGTCCGCAGAAGAAAATGTTAGCTCGTCAACGAGCTGCGAGGTGGACCTGGGGCCGGAGCTGCCTTCCTGGACTTGATTTATGGCCCGGATCTCGGCCTTCCTCTTTCTCCTAGATATGGAGAATCCTCCGTCCCGGAGGCCTCCCGCGGCTCCAATCTCCTCCTCAAGAACCAAGAGTTCCCGAGTCGGCTCCATATTTTGCTGAGGTTGGGGTGGTGCTCTCCGTCTGTGATGGGGGCCAGGTTGGTCTCCCTCCTCCTCTTCGTCATCGGAGGCGGCCCTCCTCTCGAACCTTGGTCTCTTGGCTGGGGCCTTCTTCACGAACTCGGCCAATTTCCCCTCCTCGTAAAATTTCCAGAGTTGCTTGAGGAGATCACGACACTCGCTGGTGAAGTGGCCGATGGCCTGATGGTAGGCACAGAATTTGTTGGGGTTGAGTTTCGTGCGGTCCTGGCGGATCCGCCTCGGCTCCTCCAGCATGGCCTTGTTTTGGACGGCAGTGAAGACGTGGTCGACGGGGACTGCGAGGACCTGGTTGAGCTTTTCTTTGAACTCGTCTCCCTCGCCGAAGGCCTTTAAGTTCCGGGGGGCTTTGTAGGTGCCCCCAGACTTCTTCCCGTAGGACTTCTTCTCCTCGTGGGCACCAACTTCTTTCAGTAGTGCCTCCTGCATAGCCACATACACCCCCGCTTTATGGCAGAATTTGCTATAAGTGTTGGGACATGCGAGGTGCATTTCCTTCCAGAGGTCGGTGCCCCTCCTGAGTCCGCCCATTGCTGCGACAACCTTAGTGTCGTCGCTTACCGGCTCGCCTTCCAGCAGAATCTTGTCGAACCTTTCCAGGTACTGCTGGTCGGTTTCATTCTCGCCTTGATGGATGTTGGCGAGTCGGTGCTTCTGGGTAAGGTAAGATCCAAACCCAGAGAAGTGGGCCAGAAACTCCCGCGAGAGTTGGCCAAATGAGCAGATTGACCCCGGGGCAAGTGAGGAGAACCAACGGTGAGCTCGATCCCCTAGGGTCAACGGGAAATTTCGGCATTGGGTGGAGTCTGTGGCACCGACAGAAATCATGAAATCCGCGTACTTGGCCAGATGGACTTTTGGGTCTGATTCTCCTTCGTACGCGGACATTACCGGAAACTGGATTTTCTTCTGGACCGGTGCGCGGAGGATGGCAGGTGCCAATGGAGAGGTGGGGAGAGTCGTGGCGTCAGGTCCACCAGACTTAGCTACTACCTGTACTTGCAGCATTTCAACGGCCTTTTTCAGTGAGGCCAGCTCGTCATCACGGGTTACCTCCGGCGGAGGGTGCTCAAAGGTCGTGCGTCTCACGGACGCACGTCCCTGAGGTGCCTAACTCTGGGGTGACCTCTCAGTGACGGGCTGGAATTGGTGTCCGCCGTGGGGGCCTAGCCGGTCAGTGGCGGGCCTCCTTAGCCTTTCATGGGCTGACCTGCGCGGCTGCTGGTCAGAGTCCCCCTGGGACGCAGCTGGGGCTGCCGCACGCTCATTTTCTTCGTATCTCGGGCCCAGGCGACCTTGGAGGACTTCCCTCCTCTGAGATTGGTGGGTGCCAGACGCCCCGGTGTAGGCCGGCTCCTTTCCAGTGTAAGGAGCGGGACCCTCCTCCCCCATTTTGGCTTTACCGGTCCTCACCCTGCGCTGGCGAGCTTGTGTCGAGCTCGCCTCCTGCTCAGTGGGAAGTACGCTGTAGTCTCCCCTGGTTTGGGTGCCCTGGGTGGGCCTGGTCTGCTCCCTGGTTTCGGCGGCTGGAGCTCGCCTCGGTACTAGGGCGAGCTCGTCCTGTTGTCGCTGCTGCAATCTTTGAAGTGTCGCGATGGTGCGTCGGAGCTCGTCAGGATTGCTGACCAAGTCCCTCAGAGCGGGAGCCAAGTCTTCCTGGATCGCCGCAGTTCGCTGAGGTCGCGGGGCTGCGGGGCTTTTCTGGCGAGGCGGTTGTGATGTCTCCACCACCTGGTGTGAGGTCTCCACCTCGACCTGGTTTTGATTGCCCCCTCTAGACCTTCCCGCAATCGCGGAGGTCTGTCCCTTGGCGGCTCGAGTGTTGGCCATTTTCAGGTTTCGGAGGGGGTAACTCGCTGAGGGGCGACGAAGTGGAGGGAGGTCGCCGGGGTGATGGAGGTCGCCTGGATGGTTATCGTCCAGCTTAGGTGGAGCTGTGCAAGTTTTCGTCTAGCCTTGCGTGTGATGAATTGTCCGGAATTCGGTTTATTCGTATATACGCGCGCGTTTGAAAACTTATTCCGGACCGATTTTGTGAAATCCAAAAATTCGGGTTTTTGTCCAGAAATCGGGATTCTTTGTTCAGGGGATGAAGATGTGTGTGTATCTTCAAGTGTTCTTGAGTCTTGTCAAGAACATCTTCAAATCTTCAACGAACCCTAATTTTTGTTCTTGAATATTTCTTAATTTTCAGGTTTAAAGGGACCCTCCTTCTAGCGCCAAATTGTTGATAGAATTTATTAACAGTGTTTGTTTATGTGGCTTTACATCATGTTAATCCTACCAAACAATAATCCAAGAATTTGTGTTCTTGGATGTAAAATATGAGGAGGGAGAGTGGAGAGTTTAGAGAGAGAAATATCGCAAGAATAGTAGTATTGATTTTCAGAATCGTCAGAATTGTGTGAATAGTACAAGAGAGGCCTTATTTATAGGTGTGCGAGTGTGAGACGGCACCTTACGAGCCTATATGGCTTCCGGTGTTGACGAGGGTCCGTAACCCTCGTCCTGATCCCTTACACTGCTACCTATGTTGTGCCTCGTCCTACTACTATGCCTTAGACTAGATGGGCCTCATTAAAAACCTCGCCGTAAACCACCCTTGTGGATAAACCGGACGGAGGGAAAAAGAGCACACCATCAGAGTTCTACTCGACTGATAGGCGAGCTCGTCAGTGAGCTTCGGAGATGAGTCTAGGCAATTTGGGCGAGCTCCATGGCGAGCTCTGGTGCCTTGTGTGGCCCACAGACGTTATGCGATGATGGAGCTCGGCGAGACCATCCCAGGGATAAATGGCGAGCTCTGAGCGAGCTCCGCTAGTAGGTTACCTCCATGTGGGCGACCTCCGCATCTTCCAGGATCCCGGTGGGTCCTGGCGACCTGTTAAGTTCGCCATATCAACAGTATTTACTTAGACTTGCTCTTGGGGTATTGTAAGTTGGTCGTGAGATATTTACTTACACTTATTTTAGGGTATTATGACTTGTTCTTGGAGTATTATAAATTGTTCATGGGATATTATATGTTGTTATTGGGTGTTTTTGTATAGAGTTATTCTTGGGGTATTGTGAATTGTTCTTGGGGTATCATAATTTGTTCTTGAGATATAATAATTTATTTTTTTGGGTATTATAAATTTATAAATTTTAAAATAATAAGTTTAGACCATATATTTTTTTAAAAGTTATATATATATATATTTATATAGTATTTATTATAAGAAAATTATATATAAAATTGTTTCTAAGTGCTACACTAGAGCTGTTATACGAGCCGAGCGAGCCCGAGTAGTGCCAGGCTCGGCTCGGCTCGTTAAGCTTATCGAGTCGAGCCGAGCCTAGCTCGTTAAGCAAACGAGTATTTTTTTGAGCTCGGCTCGGCTCGTTTAACACTTCGAGTCGAGTCGAGTCGAGCCCTTAACGAGCCGAGCTCACGAGCAGCTCGTTTATTTTAACAACAATAAAGCTAAAACTATCACCAATTCACCAGTATGAATGATTTGAGAATATGAATTGTATTATTATGTAAAATATTAATATTTTATACCCTAAATTATATAATATTTATAAAATAATCTCTATTTTTCGAGCCTACCGAGCAGCTTGCGAGCCTACCGAGTCGAGCCGAGCCGAGCTCGTTAAGCAAACGAGTATTTTTTTAGGCTCGGCTCGGCTCGTTTAACATATCGAGCCGAGTCGAGTCGAGCCTTAACGAGCGAGTCGAGCCGAGCTCACGAGCGGCTCGTTTATTTTAACAGCTCTATGCTACACTATTACTGACCTAGGATGTAAAGGAATCAGCTGTTTCTTCTTGCAACATTCAGAGAGCCACGAGTAGTGAATAACATCTATTTGGCGCCTGGCGGCTTGTAACTATATCCCTGTTACAGTATTCAGAAGATATGTGTTCAAGTTGATGGCGGCTTGTAACTATATCCCTTAGTAAATCTGCCACATGTAGAATACCCTAAGAATAATTATTAATACCTTAAAAACAATTTAGTTATACCACAAGATCAACTTCTTAATACCCAAAGAATAAATGTTTGCAATACCCAAAAAACAACTTGATATACCAAAAAATACACAGTTCGGTGTGTAGTATGTGTTTCTAAAAAAAATAAATTAAATTTAAAATTAAAGTAAAATCCACCGTGCACTTGGGTGCGTGGGAGTATTTGCAATCTAAAAATACATTTAAATTATATAATAATGTCCTTAATAGACACATCACGAAGGGATGACATTATAAAAAATGCCACGAAAAAACGTGCTTGTAAATATATACATGGGATTCCCATGTGTATCGCACCCACAAATTAATAATATAATTTCCCTTTATAAAACCAAGATCAAATCTCCCTTTACAAAATTTGATTGGTACCCATCTGCTGCAATATATTGCATAGTAAGAATCTGCGGTGCACGCATTCTCACTTCTCGAAATTCAAGCTGCGTTTCGTGATTTATGCAATATCTATCGCTATCAATCTCTCCCTCAATTGCATAAAGTACCTTTGTCTGCATTGCGTCCAAACAATTCTTAAGTTTGACGTTTCGTTGATTTTTTTTTCAGAGATTTTTGTTTTTTCTCCGTGTGAACAGTTGAGGAATCAGGTTTATTAATTTTTTCTACCAATAAAAATAAATTTTTATATTTAAGCTGTATAATGTGAATATAATATAAATATAATAAAATGTAGGGTATTATTATAAAATATTATATATTGAATATATTTTATATATTATAAAATATTTGATATTTATTTAATATATATTACGGGGCAGGATGGGGCAGTAAAAATATAAATTTATGTCTGCCCTGCCCCATGGGTGGGGGAGGGGTTGCCCCAAATGAAGCAGGTCAGGGCGGGGCAGCTATGGGGCGGGTCATTTTGTCATCCCTAGCCCAGCCCACCTGACCAACTCACATTCACGGGTTGGATCGGCCCATTTTCAATCGGGGCTATAAAAATTGAGTCAAATCCAGCTCAATTTAGTCCACAGGCTAATGGGCTAGCCCAATCCACTTTTTATTTTTTTAAACAATAATTTGAAAATATATGTTACAAAATACATACACTACATACACACATAACTCAAATATTTTGACAATTCACATGTAATAATACAAATAAAAAATAAAATTAAAACCACAAGTATATTATCCTAATTTTTTTTTATCACCATTATTCAAAATAGGTATCAATTAACAGTATGTGTGTTCTTTTTATTTATTAAATTACATGTGAATTGCATAAGTAAATCAATGAACCTTGTATACCCACTTTTATAATTAGAATATTTATTTAATCATTATTGATAAAGTTATCTGAGGTTCTAATGTCATTTTACTAATTATTTTTTGTATTTATAAATAATGTAATAATTTACATGTTAGTTATGTTACACAAATTACAAACTCAAAACCTATTTGTAATAGCACTGCAAATTTAATAATATATTTATAGTTATGCTTTAATATTTTTAATCACTAAACAATTATTAAATACTTAATACATTTTTAGTATAATCATGTTTGAAATTATTTAAGAAATTAAAAATAAATATTTTAAAATACAATTATATAATCTAAAATAATTTATTAAAATATTAATTTTAAATTAATATATTATTTAATTTATATACTAGTCAAACTCAATACTTAAAAATAATAATAAATTAACCTATTTTGGGCCAAACGGGCCGACCTGCGGCCCTCCGGGCAAAAATGGCTAGTGCCCATTTGGCCCGATGGGCCGGGCCAAAACGGCCTGATTTTTTGGGCCACTATATTTTGAGCCCAGCCCGAAAATCAGGTGGGTCGTGCTGGCCCATCGGGCCGGGTCGAAATTGTCAACTCTAGTATTATGGAGCCCAAACTTTTATTTGCGAGTATAAATTGTTTCCAAAAATAAAAAAAGTCAAAAAAATTTGTGTATAAATAAGAAAAAAGAGAAATAATTTTATGGATGAAGATAGTAATAAAAAAAAGTAAAAAAAGCATTGAAGTGGATAAACAATAAATAAAAAGTTATCGAAACCTTTTTAGTCGATATTATCTAAAAATACATTTAAATTACACAATAATGCCCAAGAGACCTATCAAGAATGGATGACATCATAAAAAATGCCACGAAGGAATGTGCTTGTAAATATATATATATATATATATATATATATATATATATGGGATTCTTATGTGTATTGCACACAATTAATAGTATATATACATGAGAATTAATTTTTGGTAAAGTATTGTATAAATTATTTTGATATATGAACAATTTTGTGATATAAGATATATTTTTATGAGCATATCTTTTTTAGTTTATTGCAAAGTGGTTCATATATCTTTTACACAAAACCTACACTTAATTTTTTCATGTGTTATTCCTTCAGCTTTGGGGTGTTTGACACACATATTAAAAAAATCTTTAATTAAGTTTTTCAATCAATAAAAATAAGTTTTTTTACTTAGCTGTATAAAGTGAGTATAATATAATTTTTTTTTTAAAATTTATTTCTTTTTTTTTCAGTGTGTGAAGATAGAGTTAAAACAAACCAAAATAAAAAAATATGAAGATAATCACGTAAAGAAAAGAGTATTTATCATCACGAATCTTGCACAATCTACTACCGAATGAGCTCATAAACACAAAAAAATCGAGAACTAAAGCCCACACATAATTAAATTAAATTCTTTAAATGTTAAATGGGTCAAGCCTAATTCTCTTATTTATTTTTTAAATTCTCCAAATTATTTTTCATTTGTGTAAAACTGAATTCTCCAATAATAAAATTTTAAAAAAATGTAGTATAATTTTAAATATATTTGGGAGTGTGAATTTTGTAAGATTTAATAGAGTGTTTTAAAATGTATGTAAAAAATAATTGATTGTGCTTGTGAAGTAGGAAAATAATACGTAAAGCCTCCATCCGTCCATGAATTTAATTTTTCTTAGAGAAGTTTTACAAAATTTAATGAAAATTAGTATTATATTGAAATGATAGATAAGATAAAGAAAAAATTGAGCTATTATGAAGTTCAAAATTTTATTTATGAGTACAAATTGTTTTCAAAAATAAGAAAGGAGAAAATGTTTCATGAACTAATAAAAAGAAGAAAATGGAATAATTTTGTGGATTGTGGACATACGAGCTTGAGTCTCTGAACCACGTTAAACCTCTTGTGTGCTGATTTAATGTTTTCATACTTAATTGTCATATTATCAGCAAAGCATTCAGCATTATTTTTGGTTCAGGGAGAACCAATCTTCGTGACCTGAATTGGCGCACAATCCTTAACCACGCTTTCAACGCTAAGCTAAAAACATTTTCAGAAAATATAAACGAGTATAATTCATGGCTCACACTTCTGCACGTAATCAGACTTGTTTAGATATTTGTCCAACTGACTAGCTTACGAGCGGTCAGTAGGTGGGTTATCTTAATGAGCTCACTCTGAGCACATTTCAGGAATCAGCGTATTTGGTTCCTAAGCTGTCAGTCCAAGCTACTTCAGTTTCAGTGAGCATCGTCAGTTTAAACTAACTGAGTTCCAAGTAAAAAGGAAAAATTATTATTAGTGTATTCCTCCCTATACACTGATTCAGACTCGTTTGGGGACCAACAACATGTTTTTATGATGTTGGTATCTCAACTAGTATTTATTATTTTTAATATGTTATACATATGACTGATAATAATTTACAATGTTATTAAATACACATGATATATGATTTAGAAATAATAAAATACATTGTGAAAATATAATATTCATTTGTGGTACCTCGTAATTTAACAATTACGAGAAAATATCATAATTAGTCCTGAAACTTTTGGTAATTTCAATTTCAGTCCTGTAACTCTTCATTTTTACAATTTTAGTCCTTGAGTTGTCAAATTTAGTCCTTTTTATCTGAAAACTTAAAATCTCACTTGATGAATTGGGGGGTTTTTAATTTTCCGGTGATTTGTACACGTGGATTGCCACATAATCAATTATTGACCGACTCATCTAAATATAACCGATTCGGCACATTTAAAAAGATGAACTGCCCACCCCAAACAAGTCTGATCACCCCGAATTTTACATAGTTTCTCGGGCAGTTTGCATGAGAAGCAAATTTGGATAGTTTCAATCACAGCAAAAACCCTAAAAATCACAAAGAACTTCAAGTGCCAAGAGTTGAAATCTTAAATATTTTGAATCGCTGAGAGATGTGGATCGTCAGAAGAGAAGACAATGAACACATACCACCACCACAATATTGTAAGTCCCATTGTATTCTGGGTATTGTCCCTGTAAATTTGATAGTTTAGAGTGAATGGTTTGGTTGGATGAAATCATTCAAAGTGACAGAATATTTAGGGCTTTATTTGTTTTCTTATACAAAATGCCATTTTTGTTAGTTTATTGTTTGATTTTATTTATAAATGTTAGAACTACATGAAATTGTTGTGTATGATGGTCTCCGCTTGTTGTATATGATGGTCCCTCGTATTGTTCTTAATTCGTATTTTTATGATTTTTTTGCAGCTCCTGAGTCTGATTATATCACTTTAATTTTGTATTATGGTGGAAAGTTTGTGACAAAGTTGTTTTCTAACTATACTGGTGGAGAGAGGATTATATATGACTACTTAGATAAAAGAAATGATCTTAGTTACAAAAAATTAATTGCTTGGTGTGAAGGATAAGAGATCTCTGGGGACAAAAGATTTTATGTCTTGCTAACGAATGAGTTTAAACCCTTGTGGAATGATAAGGAGTTGCTTGAATGGGCTAAGGAATGTCAACGTTCGAAACAGATGTAAATATTTGTTGAAACTGATTATGGTCTTGAGGAGGGGCAGAAGGCTTGGGGCATTGATAATGATGATACTGATATAAGTTTTTTGGTTGATAGTGATTACAAATTTGAACTTGAGGGTGCTAATGATGGTGAGGCGTGGCAGGGAAATGTAAATCAAAGGGTTATTGAGTGGCAAGAGGGTTCTGATGTTGGATAGTGGAGATGAGGATATTGTGGAACATGGAGATAATTTTGATGAGAGAAGGGTTTCTGATGATGATACTGAAGAGAACCAATACCCTAGGTTTAACAATGAAGTTGTATTTAATCCTGAATTTGAGTTAGGTATGTTATTTGGGACAAAAGATGAATTTAAGAAAGCTGTTAATTCTCATGCTATAGTGACTAAAAGATCCTTGTACATTGAAAAAAAATGATAAAATCAGGGTCTATGCCAAATGTAGGGGAGATGGTTGCTCGTGGGGTATAAATGCACTTAAAGTGACAGGTGAAGATATATTTCAGATAAAAAAATACAACTCAACACATACTTGTGCACCATCTTTTAAAGAATCAAATGTGAAAAGTACATGGTTGAGTGAAAAATATCTTTCTAATTTTCAGAATGACCCTAAAAGAGATGTGGCGGGATGGAGAAGAGATAAGATGTTAGAACTGAATGTTGACATTTCTGTTCAACAAGCTTATAGAGCTAAAGGTAAGGCACTAGAAACAATTCAAGGCAATCATGACCTTTAGTATGCTAAATTATGGGATTATTCAAATGAATTGAGAAACTCAAATCCTAATTCTACCATTATTTTGCAAACTAAGGTGATAGATGGTGAAGATAAATTTTGCAAGTTTTATGTGTGTTTTGATGCAGCTAAGAGAGGGTTCAAATACTGTAGAAAATTTATTGGGTAGATGGTTGTTGGCTTAAGGGGCCACATGGAGGGATATTACTTTCAGCTGTAGGGGTGGATCCCGGCAATGCATTGTACCCAATAGCATATGCAGTGGTTGAAAATGAAAATAGAGAAATATGGGGATGGTTCTTAATCATGTTAAAAAATGACTTGAGGATTACACGTTCATGAGTGATAAACAGAAGGGGTTAATTCAGGCCTTTAGTGATGTGTTCCCTGAATCTGAACACAGGTTTTGTGTTAGACACATGCATAACAACTTCAAGGCAGCAGGGATTAGGGGTTTATTATATAAGAATCAATTATGGAGGGCTGCTAAAGCTAGTACAATTGGGGTGTTTAATCAAAGGATGAAAGAAATGAGAGATATGAATGAAGTGGCGGCTGATTGGTTTACTAATAAAGACCCAAAGTAGTGGTCTAAGTCTCATTTCAGTGAAAAGTCCAAGTGTGATATGTTGTTGAACAATGTCTGTGAAAGCTTCAATTCTTCCATTTTAGTAGCTAGAGATAAACCTATAATAACCATGCTTGAGTGGATTAGGCAATGGTTAATGGAGAGGTTTCAGGTGTGTAGAAATAGAGCAAACCACAGTTGGAAAGGTAGATTGCCTCCAAAGATAAAAGAAATTTTGCTGAAAAACATGGAGAAAATTGGTGAGTGTATCCCTATCAAGGCTAGTAATAGGCATTACCAAATTGAGTGTGGCCACGGTACTCAATATGTTGTTGATTTGTTGATGAGGAGCTGCTCATGTAGGTTATTGGAGTTGAGTGGGATTCCTTGCACGCATGCAATTTCTGCAATTTTGCATAATAATGGAGATCCAGAAGAATTTGTGCATGAGTGTTACACCATGGAAACCTATAGAAATGCATATGCTCCGATATTATTCCCAATTTCTGGACGTGCTGAATGGTCAGACACCTTATTCATTCCTCCACTCCCACCTAACTTTGGGAGGGGGTGTTGGAAGACCTACAAGAGCTAGGAGAACTGAACCTGATGAGCTTCGTACCAAGAAGAATAAATTGAGGGTAGTTTCTAGAATGAGAAGACAACAAAAGACCATTAAATGTAGCAAATGTGGTCATATAGGACACAATAGAAAAACATGCACATAGGTAATTGTTTGTTATTTTGTCAAAAACACTCAGATAATATTTTTTTCTCTAATGTTTAAATTGTGTGCAACCTAAGGTGAGGAGTAATGTTACCAAGGAGGCTGCTGTAAGGATGGGTGAAACTGAACAACCTAGAAGGAAAAAGCTGAAGGTAACTTTCTATAATATCTTCAAATTTGAGAATCATTATAAACTGTAAATTTTTTTTTTTGAGATTGTTATAATTTTTTTGATGCAGGCCAGGAGAGGCCCAAGTGAGGCTGTTGCAGAAGTTCAAGAAGTTGAATATCAACTTGTACCTAGAAGAAATAATCAAAATGTAATGTTTTTGTCAAATATAAGGTTTTTACTCTTATGAGAAGGTAATAAAATCATTTTCATATCTCTTGTACTTAGGTGTACTATGAAAAAATTAGTGAGGCCACCTACACATAGATTGGGATTGGTTGATGAAGATGATCTGCATGATCTTGAGGCTTTCTTTAGTCAACGTAGCAGTGTATCTCAACCTCAGGGACTGCCAACAGAAAGAAATGTGCTTGGACCTGGTCCATGGGAACAACTACAAATGTCTATTGAGCACAGTACAACCCTCCCTCTAAGACAAATGGGCCCTCAATTCAGAGCCCCTTCGCAGTACTTAATCGAAAGTTTGCTGCCTCATTTCACATCAATGACTAGGGAGGAAATATCAGGAAGGAGGGTATTTGTTGATGGAGGTCATGAATACATGAACCTATTTTAATCTAGTCATGTTAGTGTAAAAGGAAAAGGAAGAAATGAGATGGTTGATAATTTTGGGTCAATACTTCAAGTTTTTATTCTTGGTACTTAAATGATTTCATCTCGGAATGTATTTGCATTTTGAAACTGATGACTCAATATTTTTTGTCTTGGTACATGGTTAGAATATTTTTATTCCTATGTTAAATAGTTTACTTTGTTATCTTTTTGTATTGGATGGAAGGGAACAAAGCATATTTTTCCTCTTGGCATAGATTGAATGTGGATATTATTTGTAGTTGTCGCCATTGTTAAATTAGTTCCTTATATCATTACTATTTAGATATAATTTATACTAAACTAAAACATGGAAACTCATTTCATAAACATAAAAATTTGTTCCATGTGATCTTACACATCCTTTCTTAATTCCAAGAAATTTTCATGTATCTCTCTTGTTCATGATTAAAGATCTAAATAATCAAGAACATTGAGTCCAGAAGAGATTGCAACACATATTAATTATCTTGGATGAGTCCAACATATGCTAACATAAAACAAAGTCACAATATTAGGATAAATTCATCCAAGTTACAAAAAATATTTGCAAAACAAGCATAACAGCAGCTGATAATCAATGTGCAGGCATATGAATTACATTATGTTTCATTTAATGAAAATCAAATTAAGAGTACAAATCATAAATAAGAGTACAATAATCACAATCACTCCCACGAGAAATAAAAATTCATTGCTTTCTTCAATTCCTCATTTTGAGATCTTTTTGACATTGTTGCTATCAGCGGTGGCTTCTTTTTCTTCCTTGTGAAACTCCTTTTCCATTCATCAAGTTGGGTTACACCATGAATGAAATGTATACTGCTGGCAACAACAATTTCTTGACAAGCATTCATCTCTTCATTCCAGAAGTTTGTGTAATTCTAGTAACCTTTAAAACAAAATGTAATCAATAACAGGACTAATAGTAAGAGAAAGCTAATATAATAACAAGCTAATAAGACATATCCTTCATTTACAACGAATATATATATATATATATATATATATATATATATATATCCTTCCTTATCCAAAAAGAAATTGCAAACAGCAGATCAAGAATTCTTCATGCCCTATTTCATTCTTCTGAAATTTCCA
>JAPKLY010002837.1:11014-22018 GCA_026898435.1 Prunella vulgaris | reverse complement strand
TCGTCACCTCCAGCTGGGCGAGCATGTGGGCGAACATCTCGGCGAGCACGTGGGCGAGCAGCTGGACCACTTTAGTTTGCTTAGACTCTTATTTCTTTAATCCTCGAGCTTAGTTCTTTTTATCAACATTTGCCCCTCAGTATATGCTTTGATTTTGATATCAAAGTATATGCTGGAGTTAGTTTACTAAGCGGACGAGCAGTTGGGCGAGCTATTGGGCGAGCAACTTAGCGAGGAACATGGTCCTCGTCTTGGTGCTCGCCTTCTTGCTCGCTCTCTCTCTCTTCGGCAGTTTAAAATGGCTCCGGAAAATGAGGCGCCTCCTCGTTTCGTGTGCCAATCAGTCGCATGAAAAGGCGTGCCTTTTCAGAAACTTTTCAAATGTTTTGCAATTTGGTCCCTGGAATTCTTTTCCCTCTTTCACTTTGACCCGAACATATAAATAGGGGTTTTCCTAAGCACTATTTATCTTCTTCTTCATTTACTGTTTCTCCTTTTAGTATTCCCGGCGATTTCTCCTTCAATCTTTTTTCGGCGATCCTCAGGAACCTTCATCACTTCGGCGACCGATCCTGCGACTTCAATATACTAGGTAATTTCTCAATTCCTTTCATCTCTTCTTCACATCACCTTTATTTTCTTTTTATTTTTGCATGTCTATTTTATGTACTTGTTTACCGGAATTTCTGATCGGAATTTTGTTGACGACGCCCCTCATCCTTAGTTAATCACACCTTAGGATCAACCTTGTCTTTTCCTCTTTCTTCCCGAATCCATGTCGTCATCTTCAAGCCGTTCGATTTCCCACCGGAATCCAGGCAAACGGCCCATGGTGGAGAATGTAGAGGAAGGCGGCCCGATTGTGGGCTTGTCCTCGGTTCATTTGGCGGGGTCTGATTCTGAGGTTGAGGAGGTGAACCGGTTTTTGGAGAGAGAAGGCGAGCAGGCCATCGAGGAGGCGAGCGAGCACCCCTGCGAGCATATCGGCGAGCAGCTGGGCGAGCAAGAAATCGAGCAGCCCATTGCTCGCCCAGAGGGGGATGATGCGCATGACGTAGAAATACTCTCCAGCAGTGGCGATAGCGACGACTCTATCACTGAGTGGTTCGAGTCTGTTAGCTTCCCCCAACTGCATATGTCTGAGAGGTCCATCCCCGAAGGCATTGCACAAGAGTTCGATTGGAGAACGTACTGCGAGCGGTATGCTGCTGACTTCCCGACACCTCCTCGGCAATATCGGGAACTTGAAAGAGATGACCGCACATCCTTTAAGGCGAATACCATAGTGAGTGTCATTGATGAGGACGATCTTGACCACATCCGGAAGGAGTATCATATTCCCTGTGACGTTACCATGTATGCTCCCCGGGAGAAAGAAAGAGCTGACCGCCCCCCGGAAGGATTGACGGCCATAAACGTGCATACGTTGGCTGCTGGTGTGACGTTACCCTTGCACCCTCTTATCGGGCGCTTTTTGGAGACGACGGGTTTAGCGATCACCCAGCTGACCCCCAACGCGTGGACGTACCCGATATCACTATGCACGGTTTTTGCCCTGGAGAAGTACAAGGATCGCCTGACTCCTCAAGAGGTGAATTACACCCTCTGCCTTAGCAAGTGCTCTGAGGAGGGCCAAGGCTACTATTACCTTAAGGCGAGGAGCGATATGAAGATCCTTGAGGGACTGCCAAACAAAGTGAGAGACTGGAAGGAACAATTCTTTTTTATCGGCGGTGACTGGCGGGCTCCTGACAACAATGAGGGTCTTGGGGGACGCATTATGACCCCTACTGAGTTTGGCGAGTTGCAGCGTAGGACTTGTTTACATGCTTTGAACCTTAAATTCTTTTTTGATATTGTGTCTGATGTCTTCGTTCCTTTGTATTGCAGGCTTGATCCCTCAGCGCTGGAAGAAGACGAGCTTATCTGAAGAATTCAAGTTTACTTGTATTCTCGTTTGTCGCCGGAACAAGAAGGATAGAACTTTTGACTATCTAAACAAGCCCAGCTGCCGCATTGCTTCGGGACTGATCACAACCCCTCACCATCTACGAGCTCAGGTTGCCCATCCCGCAGGTAAGGTTGTCTTGGTACTTTTGAGATTGAGATTTCATGCAAAATTCCTAACTTTTTCTATCTCTTAACGCTTGCAGCCTCTGAAGTCTCTATTGCTATCCCTCCGTCCTTTAAGGCTTTGAACCAAAGATTCGGGATGGCACGTACTAAGAGGGATCCCCCGTTCGTGGTGTTAGCAGCTCAAATTGCTGCGCAGACCACCAAGAAGCCTACCGGAACCGGGCCGAGCACACGATCCTCTGCTCCCTCTCGAGCCCCCCGCCCCGAAGCTCGACAAACCCCGGGTGATTCCCCGAGAAGCGGCGGTCGCCGACTACAGCGAGGTGATGGATCACGCGTGGAGCGTGATAGTGAAGCGGCCAAGAGGGCGAGGGTTTCAAGGCCTCCAAGTTCGGGAGGATTGGGTCGGGTCGAGGTTCCGGAGTCTACCCCTCCCGTTTCTGCTGGTACCCCGACAGCCCCGGCATCTATCCGCTCGATTGGTCAGCTGACCGACATCACATATCTGGGATGGGACCAGGAGCGGGCAGCTGGGTATGACATGTTTATACTTAGATATTTTCTTGTATCATACCTCTGACATGTTTATACTTCCCACATGTTCATTCTTAACATTTACTTGTATGGCCCTTTAAGCAGGTATGACCCTACACGTTATCAACATCGCAGCCTACCGGTCCACCAGTTTGCACTTGCCCGCCCTCCAAAGTCTCTTAATGAGCTCAAGGGCCCAGTCCGAGGAGCTGTCAAATCTGCTGTCCGACACTGGACCCAGCCCCAAGACGCCATCATTCATCATCAGTCGTTGACTGATAACATTCGCACAGCCATGCATCATTCGAGTGGCGCCCTTATTACCGCTCAACATGCTATCGAGCAGGCTGTGACGTTGGAGAAGTCCTACGCGGTGCTGAATGATAGCCTAAGGAAGGAGAGGGACGAGATGAAGAAAAGAGTTGCCACATTCGAGGCCAAAGCTAAGGCTTCCCTGGATGCCGAGCAATCGGCGATTGCTAGTGCTGAGAGGTCCCGGGCTGAAGCTGAGGGTCTTCAGGTTGAGCTGGCCAGCGTCCGGGCACAGTTGGAGGAGAGCAGGGTTGCCCGGGGAAAGATTGCTGAGCTGGAAAAAGAACTCCAGGCCACCCGGACCGAACTCGTTGATCTTAAGGCCGCCCATACTGACTGCTATACTGCTGAAGCCGTTGCGGATATCCGAGCGGAGTCCTCTGACTTTGGCTTTGTTTACGCCTTTGCTGAGAATCTTCGGGCCTATCACCATGCTGTTGGTGAGAACGAGGACCCTTGGACAGCCTTGAAGAAGGAGTTCACCGACTTCCTTACCGAACGTCCTCTTAAGGAAGGTTTGGTGGTGGATATCGGGGACCTTGAAGAGATGGGAGTTGACTTAAGTGTTGTGCCTTCGACACTTAAGATCATCGGTGGAAACTATCCGCCTCTTCAGATTAATGCTGAGGATGATGCGATGGTGGACACTGAGGGTCTATCTCCGTTCGAAGTCCTCCCCGGTCTCTCTCCTTCAGGTGCCGGCGAGCAGGTGGGCGGCCAGGCAGGCGAGCAAGCAGATCATGGCCGTGAACAAGCTGGCGACCAAGCTGGCGACCAGGCTGGCGAGCAGGGAGGCTACCAGCCTGGCGACCATTAAACTGATGTGTTTTTTTTCCTTTTTTTGTTTCAATTGTCCTTGGAGACGTTTTTACTTTTTGCTTTTTCGCCCTTGAAGGCGCCCTATATGTACCCGAACACCTTTCGCCATTTAATGCATTCACAGTTTTTTCTTTTATTGGCTTTTGCTTATATTTGCTTCTGCTGTTGATACTTTTGTCTTAGTTATTTAGTGCTCGCTTTTGATGTATGGTGTTTTAATTGATTCGTCTTACTTTTCCTTTTTATTGGAATCGCGAATTTACACCTTATTTTTCATCCTTTTGGATGTAGGCTTATTGATTGGTAAGGACTCCCCTTTTAATGGTTATACACTTAGGGCCAGTCTCAATACCTTGCCTTTATTGTGGACTTGTAAGTCTTGAGAGCTTTATAACTTGAGACATCTTTTGATACATCAATTTGAAAGGACGCCTCTCTATTCAATAGAATAATAACTTTACATATTTGTCTCCATCTATTATGGACCCGCTTGCCCCTATACATGTTGGACAAGCAAGGTTCTCTTTGAGAAATTTACATAAGTCTTCATTGGTAAAACTTCTTGAGATGTGTTGCATTCCACGTGTATGCCGAAGAGTTACCCTGTATATCCTCCAGGTCGTACGTCCCATTTGGTCAACTTTTTGTTACTTTGAACGGACCTTCCCATTTTGGACCAAATACTCCCATCGGGACTGCTAATATCCCTCGCATCACCAGGTCACCAATTTGGAACTTTCTATCTTTAACCTGCGAGTTGTAGTATTTCTCAGCTCGTCGCTTATAGACTGCATTCCTTAATTCTGCCGAGGTTCTTATTTCTTCAATCAAGTCTTTTTCTACCGCCATATCATTTTCATTTGCTTCTTCACTGTACTCGATTATCCTCCATGTCCGATGTTGGACTTCTACTGGGATGACTGCTTCGACTCCGAAAGCCATTGTGAATGGTGTCTCCCCGGTACTTGTCCTGTAAGATGTTCTGTAGGTCCACAAGACCTCCGAAAGCTCGTCGGCCCAACTCCCCTTTTTTTCTTCTAACCGGATCTTTAAGATGTGCTTCAAAATTTTATTCACTGCTTCAACTTGTCCGTTTGATTGAGGATGATATGGTGTAGAGTAATGTTTCTTGATGTCCCAAGATGTGCAAAAGTCTCTTAACTTACTTCCATCAAACTGCCTCCCGTTATCCGTGACTATCGACTGTGGCAACCCGAACCTGCATATCAGGTTCTTCCAAATAAAGCTTATCATCCTCTATTGGGTTATTGTTGTTAAAGCTTCAGCTTCAGCCCACTTAGTGTAATAGTCTACGGCCACCACTACAAATTTTACCCCTCCCTTTCCGGGAGGGAATGGGCCGATCAAGTCGATACCCCATTTAGCGAATGGCCACGGACTATATACTGACTTCAATTCTTGTGCTGGTGTGTGGATGCTTGGAGCGAACTGTTGGCATTTCAAGCATCTCTTAGCATACCTGATAGCATCCTTTCGTAGTGTAGGCCAATAATATCCTTGCCTGACGGTTTTGTAAGCCAAGGCTTGCCCCCTAGCATGTCCTCCACATATCCCTTCATGGATTTCTTTCAACACCTTCTGTCCTTCTTCTGAAGAAAGACATTTGAGTAATGGGAGTGAGATTCCTCTTTTATATAATTGCCCTTCAACCATCGTGTATCTCGCAGCCTGTTTCACAATCCGCTGTGCTTCCCATGGGTCTCCTGGCTGCTCTCCGTTGGACAGGTATTTATAGATAGGTGTTCGCCAATCATCGGTAGACTGTTGCTGGCTATCGATTATCTGTTGCCCCCTCTTCAACACTTGATTAACATAATCAAATGTTGAAGGATTGATTAACTTTGTGACCACCACTTCTGAGATGCTTGATTCTCCGGTGCTCGTGGCTAACCGGGCTAAAGCATCTGCTTGGGTGTTCTCTAGTCAGGGGATCTGCTCAATGCATACTTGCTCAAACTTTGATATCAGGTGTGCAACGATCCTTTGGTAAATGATCATTTGTCGATCCTTCGCCTCGTACTCTCATCAGACTTGAGATATGATTAGCTGCGAATCTCCGAACACCTGAAGTCTAGTTGCCCCCACAGCTAATGATAGTCTCAAACCCGCGATAAGTGCCTCGTATTCAGCTTCATTGTTTGTTGCTAAGAAATCGAACCTTATTGCGGAGGTGAACACCTGTTTATCGGGACTTATCAGAACGACACCCGCTCCGGCTGCGGAACTTGTTGCTGAGCCGTCCACATAGAGGTGCCATGGGTAAACACGTCCCCTCGTCGGATCTTGAGGGTAGGTTAGCTCTACTATGAAGTCTGCCAGAGCCTGCCCTTTGATCGCTGTTCGGGGTGCGTATGTTATACCATACTGGCTGACTTCTAGTGACCATTTTAGTAATCGTCCGGCAGTATCAGGTCTATGTAAGACTTGTCTCAAGGGAAATGTTGTCAAAACTTCCACTTGATGGTCGAAGAAATATGGCCGGAGCTTCCGCACACTTATTACCAATGCATATGCCAATTTCTCCATTGGGGAATATCGCAGTTCCGCCTCGTGCAGCACTTGGCTGACATAATATATTGGCAAATGCGTCTTTCCTTCTGCACGCACCAAGGCTGAACTTATGGCCATTTCTGATGCCGCCAGGTATAAGTACAGCTTTTCTCCTGGCACCGGCTTTGACAGGATTTGGGGATTGCTGAGGTAATTCTTTATATCTTCGAACGCCTTTTGGCAAGCATCCGTCCATACATAGTTGGTCTTCCCGGTCCTTTTGCAGATGCCTTTGCCTTTGATAGACTCGAAGAAGGGTCTATTCTTGTCCCCAGATCTGGATATAAACCTGTTGAGTGCCGCGAGACATCCGGTAAGTCTTTGAACTGCCGGTACATCCTTCGGTGGTCCCATGTCTAGGATACATTTGACTTGCGATGGGTTGACTTCTATGCCTCGTTGACTTACGAGATGTCCTAGGAATTTGCCGGATTGTACCCCAAAGCTGCTTTTCTTTGGGTTAAGCTTCATGTTATACGCTCTCATGATGTCGAACGCTTGCTTGAGGTGCTCCAAATGATCTTCTTTTCTAAGACTCTTCACAACAATATCATCCACATAGACCTACATTGTGTCGCCAAGGTGTTGGTCGAACATCTTGTTGACTAACCTTTGATATGTGGCGCCGGCGTTGATCAACCCGAAGGGCATCCTCTTCCAACAAAATAAATTTTTATTTGTATAGAAGGTTGTATGTTCTTGATCATCAGGGTGCATGGCAATCTGATGATAACCTGCAAAGGCATCCATAAACGTCATTAATTCGTGTCCCGCCGTATTGTCCACCAGCTGGTCAATGTGGGGTAAAGGGAAGTTATCTTTTGGACATGCGGCGTTAAGATCTGTGAAGTCTATACATAGCCTCCATGTTCCATTTGGCTTTTTGACCAAGACAGGGTTCGCCACCCATTGAGGACATAGTGCTTCCTTTATGAGTCTATTGTCCAATAGTTTCTTCACCTCTCCGGTCAATGCCTCATACTTGTCCGGCCCATATTTTCTCCTCTTCTGGCGGACAGGATTCTTTGTGGGATCTATATTCAGGCGATGGTACGCGTGCTCTACTGGTATACCGGTCATATCCTCGTGTGACCATGCAAACACATCGAGGTTTAACCGAAGGAATTCCTCCATCCGGCCTCTATAAGGTTCCTCCAACTCTGACCTGATAAAAAGTTCTAGATCTTCTTTATTAGGACTAACTTGTATGGATCTGAGCTCCTCCACCGGTGTGGCGCGTCGCTTTTTATCTTTCCACCGGGGATCATCAATTGGTCCTTCAAGGTGCGTTTCCATCTCCACCGGAGTAGGTTCATAGCCCAACCGGGCCTCAATGTCCTTCGGGGCCTCTGTCTGAACCTCCGGCGCTGCTTCCATTCCACCACTCTTTTTGGCTACGGTCACAGGATTTTGATCTTGATTCTTTGGGTTATTAACCGTTTGCTCCTCGTTCAGTTGGTCTTTCTGGAATGCATTATCCACCTCCATATCTTCCGGCGTCTGGTCTACTTCCATCATTTCGGTGTCTACTGAGGCGTCATCCAATTTGCTCGGCTCGCTTGTGGAGGGCTGTGATGTTGGATCTCCAAACACTAACACCTGGTTAATGGGCTTTTTCAAAGTTAATAGGCATTCCCGCGCCTTCTTTTGATCCCCTTTAACTGTACCTGCACCTTTAAGAGTTAGGAATTTGATACAGTAGTAGTAAGTAGAACATGCAGCTTTAAATTCAGAAATGAAAGGGCGGCCGAGGAACCCGTTATAGGTGGATGGTTGATCTACGACTAAGAAATCTAACAACCTTGTTATCCTCCTTTCCGGGTCCTCTAGCGCTACAAGTTCTACCGGCAGCCTTATTACACCTAGTGGGACGGTCACAGCCTCTCCGAATCCCACTATCTTGTGATTACAATCCTCTATGTAGGATTCATAATCTCCTAACTGGTCTAGTGTCTTTTTGAACAGGATGTTTGTGTAAGCTCCAGTATCCACCAGCAGTCGGTGAACTCTTGCGTTCATGATATTGGCGCTGATAACCAAGGAGTCGTTGTGCGGTGTAAGGACCCCTTCGAGATCTGCTTGAGAGAAAATCAAATCCACACTCGGTTTAGTAGTCGCCTTTGATCTGGACCCCATCTCCTGTACCTGATTGACCGCCCGAATTTCTGCCTTCTTCTGCCTTTTTTGCGCTGGACGGCCATCTACCATTCCACCTGCCAAACCAATTTCTTCGATCACAAGGATTTCTCGGTTTGGCTCCAGATGTGTCGGCCTCGCTGGTGGACTTCTTCTCACTTGTCTGTTTGGGGCCCTCTCTACCTCATCACTTTCTTCATCATCCGAGGCTTCTTGTCTTGTCGGACGTTGCCTTTTTCCTGGAGCCTTTTTTACAAATTCAGTTAATTTTCCATCTTCATAAAATTTCCACAACTGTTTCAACAGATCGCGGCACTCACTAGTGAAGTGCCCGATACTCTGATGGTACGCACAGAATTTGTTTGGGTTTAGCTTGTTGCGATCCTGCCTGATCCTTCGGGGTGCAGCCAACATATCCTGATCTTTCACGGCTGTGAAAACTTGGTCAATCGAGGTAGTCAATACTTGGTTTAATTTTTCTTTGTATTCCGCCGAGTCCCCAAATGATTTCAAATTCTTCGGGGCCTTGTAACCACTACCACCAGGCTTCTTTCCATTCTTCTTATCTTCAGTCTCTGGAGCCAACTGCTTGGCCATCGCTTCTTGCATTGCGACGTACACACCAGCTTTGTGGCGGAACTCGGCGTATGTACTAGGACAGGCCAGATGCATTTCTTTCCACAGGTCCGTTCCTTTACGCAGTACCGCCATGACTGCCACAACCTTTGTGTCGTCACTGACCGCTTCACCTTCCAAAAGGATTTTATCAAACCACTCCAGGTATTGTTGGTCAGTTTCCTCGGCCCCTTGCGAGATGTTGGCCAACCTATGTTTTTGTGTGAGATACGTTCCAAATCCCGAAAAGTGGGACAGGAACTCCCGGGTCAACTGCCCAAATGATTGAATCGATCCCGGTGTCAATGCTGAGAACCATCTGTATGCCCGGTCTCCAAGAGTTAAGGGAAAGTTCCGACACTGCGTCGCATCCGATGCCCCCATTGATATCATATAATCGGCATACTTTGAGATGTGAACCTTGGGGTCAGACTCTCCCTCGTACAACACTAGTGAGGGAAACTGTATTTTCTTCTGGATAGGTGCAGTTAGGATGATTGGCGACAATGGTGATACTGGAAGTGATGTGTACGTCTCCACCTTGTCCTTGATGGTCACCTGGTGTTGTAAGTCTTCCACAGCTTTCTTCAATTTTTCGATCTCTAGGACGGACGACCCACGGGATGATCCCCCTCCTCGAGGCTGTTCCGGGTGCACCTCATGATGACGTGCTGCCCCCGGCAGTCCCTCACTTCGGGCAATTTCCCGGTGTGGTTGCTGGAGGTTACTCGCAGCATTTGATCCTAACCTCTCGGATGCCCGTCTCCTCAACCTTTCCTGCACCGGCCTTCGTTGGTGCCGGGCATCAGACTCGCAAGGCTCCTGGCGGTATGAATGCTCCGACCTTCTCCCTTCCGAGTGATGACTTTGATTACCGCGCTTATCGCCTTGTGACCCATCGAGGCGTTCAGGTTGATCATATGCTTGGTCAGCTGGTCGCCCCGCTGGTCGCTGGTTTGAGCGTGGGGGTTGTGGTCCAAGACGATCAGACATTTTTTGTTTTCCTCTTGAACTCTTGGGTACGACACGTCCACTACTGGCCTCTTCCTCCTGAGGATGGTAGCTTGTTCGAGTATCATGTCTCGTCTCAGTTTGGGCAACCAGAATTACCGGACGACGTGCCATCACCACCTGCTGCCTTTGTAATTGTTTCAGGGTGGTCATCGCTCTCTCGATGTCCTCGGGCGTTCTAATCATTGATTCAATGGTAGTTTCAATTTGTTGACCGACTGGAGCTGCCGGTAATGCCGGGACACGAGCTTGTTCAGTTTGACGGTGTCTGGATGGTCCTCGTCCTCTCCACCTTCGACTTGTTGAGGTGGTGCGGGATTCATCGTGGGAGGCTTCGTACGTATGTCTCGTCATTGTTTTCGGTGACAATTGAGTATATTAAATGGGTTTTTAAATAAATCTTTTCTAGCTCGTGTTTTCGAAGACAACAAATTCTTGAAAACACTCACAGTTGAAGATATTCCTCAAAACGTTTACCGAACTTCAAAGGGCGTTCTTGGTGTTCTTGAGAAATAATGAAGAATGAGTGTCGACTTCTTCAATCGACGGAGGTTCGGGGCCCCTTCTTCTAGCGCCAAATTGTTGAGCAATTTATATAACTGTAGGATTTATGTGGCTAATTATACGTAGAGAATCACTCAAACAATAATCTAGAAATGTAATTTGGATTAGTAATAGGAATTGTTATTGGAAAAGTAGAGAGAGAAATTGTGTAATGTCTTTCTTGTATTTGGGAAATTAGATCCTTACAAATGAGGTTTTTCCTCTTATTTATACCCTTCTAAGGGTGAGGTGTCATGTTTACAAGCCATATGGCCTCTGGAGGTGACATGTGTCCTCCACTTGTCATCCTCTCAGTCACTTGCCCCACTGACTCTAACTATAATGTTCTACGTCTTTCCTATAGGATCTTCGAATATCCTGTGTCCT
>JAPKLY010002837.1:0-11004 GCA_026898435.1 Prunella vulgaris | reverse complement strand
TCGTCACCTCCAGCTGGGCGAGCATGTGGGCGAACATCTCGGCGAGCACGTGGGCGAGCAGCTGGACCACTTTAGTTTGCTTAGACTCTTATTTCTTTAATCCTCGAGCTTAGTTCTTTTTATCAACATTTGCCCCTCAGTATATGCTTTGATTTTGATATCAAAGTATATGCTGGAGTTAGTTTACTAAGCGGACGAGCAGTTGGGCGAGCTATTGGGCGAGCAACTTAGCGAGGAACATGGTCCTCGTCTTGGTGCTCGCCTTCTTGCTCGCTCTCTCTCTCTTCGGCAGTTTAAAATGGCTCCGGAAAATGAGGCGCCTCCTCGTTTCGTGTGCCAATCAGTCGCATGAAAAGGCGTGCCTTTTCAGAAACTTTTCAAATGTTTTGCAATTTGGTCCCTGGAATTCTTTTCCCTCTTTCACTTTGACCCGAACATATAAATAGGGGTTTTCCTAAGCACTATTTATCTTCTTCTTCATTTACTGTTTCTCCTTTTAGTATTCCCGGCGATTTCTCCTTCAATCTTTTTTCGGCGATCCTCAGGAACCTTCATCACTTCGGCGACCGATCCTGCGACTTCAATATACTAGGTAATTTCTCAATTCCTTTCATCTCTTCTTCACATCACCTTTATTTTCTTTTTATTTTTGCATGTCTATTTTATGTACTTGTTTACCGGAATTTCTGATCGGAATTTTGTTGACGACGCCCCTCATCCTTAGTTAATCACACCTTAGGATCAACCTTGTCTTTTCCTCTTTCTTCCCGAATCCATGTCGTCATCTTCAAGCCGTTCGATTTCCCACCGGAATCCAGGCAAACGGCCCATGGTGGAGAATGTAGAGGAAGGCGGCCCGATTGTGGGCTTGTCCTCGGTTCATTTGGCGGGGTCTGATTCTGAGGTTGAGGAGGTGAACCGGTTTTTGGAGAGAGAAGGCGAGCAGGCCATCGAGGAGGCGAGCGAGCACCCCTGCGAGCATATCGGCGAGCAGCTGGGCGAGCAAGAAATCGAGCAGCCCATTGCTCGCCCAGAGGGGGATGATGCGCATGACGTAGAAATACTCTCCAGCAGTGGCGATAGCGACGACTCTATCACTGAGTGGTTCGAGTCTGTTAGCTTCCCCCAACTGCATATGTCTGAGAGGTCCATCCCCGAAGGCATTGCACAAGAGTTCGATTGGAGAACGTACTGCGAGCGGTATGCTGCTGACTTCCCGACACCTCCTCGGCAATATCGGGAACTTGAAAGAGATGACCGCACATCCTTTAAGGCGAATACCATAGTGAGTGTCATTGATGAGGACGATCTTGACCACATCCGGAAGGAGTATCATATTCCCTGTGACGTTACCATGTATGCTCCCCGGGAGAAAGAAAGAGCTGACCGCCCCCCGGAAGGATTGACGGCCATAAACGTGCATACGTTGGCTGCTGGTGTGACGTTACCCTTGCACCCTCTTATCGGGCGCTTTTTGGAGACGACGGGTTTAGCGATCACCCAGCTGACCCCCAACGCGTGGACGTACCCGATATCACTATGCACGGTTTTTGCCCTGGAGAAGTACAAGGATCGCCTGACTCCTCAAGAGGTGAATTACACCCTCTGCCTTAGCAAGTGCTCTGAGGAGGGCCAAGGCTACTATTACCTTAAGGCGAGGAGCGATATGAAGATCCTTGAGGGACTGCCAAACAAAGTGAGAGACTGGAAGGAACAATTCTTTTTTATCGGCGGTGACTGGCGGGCTCCTGACAACAATGAGGGTCTTGGGGGACGCATTATGACCCCTACTGAGTTTGGCGAGTTGCAGCGTAGGACTTGTTTACATGCTTTGAACCTTAAATTCTTTTTTGATATTGTGTCTGATGTCTTCGTTCCTTTGTATTGCAGGCTTGATCCCTCAGCGCTGGAAGAAGACGAGCTTATCTGAAGAATTCAAGTTTACTTGTATTCTCGTTTGTCGCCGGAACAAGAAGGATAGAACTTTTGACTATCTAAACAAGCCCAGCTGCCGCATTGCTTCGGGACTGATCACAACCCCTCACCATCTACGAGCTCAGGTTGCCCATCCCGCAGGTAAGGTTGTCTTGGTACTTTTGAGATTGAGATTTCATGCAAAATTCCTAACTTTTTCTATCTCTTAACGCTTGCAGCCTCTGAAGTCTCTATTGCTATCCCTCCGTCCTTTAAGGCTTTGAACCAAAGATTCGGGATGGCACGTACTAAGAGGGATCCCCCGTTCGTGGTGTTAGCAGCTCAAATTGCTGCGCAGACCACCAAGAAGCCTACCGGAACCGGGCCGAGCACACGATCCTCTGCTCCCTCTCGAGCCCCCCGCCCCGAAGCTCGACAAACCCCGGGTGATTCCCCGAGAAGCGGCGGTCGCCGACTACAGCGAGGTGATGGATCACGCGTGGAGCGTGATAGTGAAGCGGCCAAGAGGGCGAGGGTTTCAAGGCCTCCAAGTTCGGGAGGATTGGGTCGGGTCGAGGTTCCGGAGTCTACCCCTCCCGTTTCTGCTGGTACCCCGACAGCCCCGGCATCTATCCGCTCGATTGGTCAGCTGACCGACATCACATATCTGGGATGGGACCAGGAGCGGGCAGCTGGGTATGACATGTTTATACTTAGATATTTTCTTGTATCATACCTCTGACATGTTTATACTTCCCACATGTTCATTCTTAACATTTACTTGTATGGCCCTTTAAGCAGGTATGACCCTACACGTTATCAACATCGCAGCCTACCGGTCCACCAGTTTGCACTTGCCCGCCCTCCAAAGTCTCTTAATGAGCTCAAGGGCCCAGTCCGAGGAGCTGTCAAATCTGCTGTCCGACACTGGACCCAGCCCCAAGACGCCATCATTCATCATCAGTCGTTGACTGATAACATTCGCACAGCCATGCATCATTCGAGTGGCGCCCTTATTACCGCTCAACATGCTATCGAGCAGGCTGTGACGTTGGAGAAGTCCTACGCGGTGCTGAATGATAGCCTAAGGAAGGAGAGGGACGAGATGAAGAAAAGAGTTGCCACATTCGAGGCCAAAGCTAAGGCTTCCCTGGATGCCGAGCAATCGGCGATTGCTAGTGCTGAGAGGTCCCGGGCTGAAGCTGAGGGTCTTCAGGTTGAGCTGGCCAGCGTCCGGGCACAGTTGGAGGAGAGCAGGGTTGCCCGGGGAAAGATTGCTGAGCTGGAAAAAGAACTCCAGGCCACCCGGACCGAACTCGTTGATCTTAAGGCCGCCCATACTGACTGCTATACTGCTGAAGCCGTTGCGGATATCCGAGCGGAGTCCTCTGACTTTGGCTTTGTTTACGCCTTTGCTGAGAATCTTCGGGCCTATCACCATGCTGTTGGTGAGAACGAGGACCCTTGGACAGCCTTGAAGAAGGAGTTCACCGACTTCCTTACCGAACGTCCTCTTAAGGAAGGTTTGGTGGTGGATATCGGGGACCTTGAAGAGATGGGAGTTGACTTAAGTGTTGTGCCTTCGACACTTAAGATCATCGGTGGAAACTATCCGCCTCTTCAGATTAATGCTGAGGATGATGCGATGGTGGACACTGAGGGTCTATCTCCGTTCGAAGTCCTCCCCGGTCTCTCTCCTTCAGGTGCCGGCGAGCAGGTGGGCGGCCAGGCAGGCGAGCAAGCAGATCATGGCCGTGAACAAGCTGGCGACCAAGCTGGCGACCAGGCTGGCGAGCAGGGAGGCTACCAGCCTGGCGACCATTAAACTGATGTGTTTTTTTTCCTTTTTTTGTTTCAATTGTCCTTGGAGACGTTTTTACTTTTTGCTTTTTCGCCCTTGAAGGCGCCCTATATGTACCCGAACACCTTTCGCCATTTAATGCATTCACAGTTTTTTCTTTTATTGGCTTTTGCTTATATTTGCTTCTGCTGTTGATACTTTTGTCTTAGTTATTTAGTGCTCGCTTTTGATGTATGGTGTTTTAATTGATTCGTCTTACTTTTCCTTTTTATTGGAATCGCGAATTTACACCTTATTTTTCATCCTTTTGGATGTAGGCTTATTGATTGGTAAGGACTCCCCTTTTAATGGTTATACACTTAGGGCCAGTCTCAATACCTTGCCTTTATTGTGGACTTGTAAGTCTTGAGAGCTTTATAACTTGAGACATCTTTTGATACATCAATTTGAAAGGACGCCTCTCTATTCAATAGAATAATAACTTTACATATTTGTCTCCATCTATTATGGACCCGCTTGCCCCTATACATGTTGGACAAGCAAGGTTCTCTTTGAGAAATTTACATAAGTCTTCATTGGTAAAACTTCTTGAGATGTGTTGCATTCCACGTGTATGCCGAAGAGTTACCCTGTATATCCTCCAGGTCGTACGTCCCATTTGGTCAACTTTTTGTTACTTTGAACGGACCTTCCCATTTTGGACCAAATACTCCCATCGGGACTGCTAATATCCCTCGCATCACCAGGTCACCAATTTGGAACTTTCTATCTTTAACCTGCGAGTTGTAGTATTTCTCAGCTCGTCGCTTATAGACTGCATTCCTTAATTCTGCCGAGGTTCTTATTTCTTCAATCAAGTCTTTTTCTACCGCCATATCATTTTCATTTGCTTCTTCACTGTACTCGATTATCCTCCATGTCCGATGTTGGACTTCTACTGGGATGACTGCTTCGACTCCGAAAGCCATTGTGAATGGTGTCTCCCCGGTACTTGTCCTGTAAGATGTTCTGTAGGTCCACAAGACCTCCGAAAGCTCGTCGGCCCAACTCCCCTTTTTTTCTTCTAACCGGATCTTTAAGATGTGCTTCAAAATTTTATTCACTGCTTCAACTTGTCCGTTTGATTGAGGATGATATGGTGTAGAGTAATGTTTCTTGATGTCCCAAGATGTGCAAAAGTCTCTTAACTTACTTCCATCAAACTGCCTCCCGTTATCCGTGACTATCGACTGTGGCAACCCGAACCTGCATATCAGGTTCTTCCAAATAAAGCTTATCATCCTCTATTGGGTTATTGTTGTTAAAGCTTCAGCTTCAGCCCACTTAGTGTAATAGTCTACGGCCACCACTACAAATTTTACCCCTCCCTTTCCGGGAGGGAATGGGCCGATCAAGTCGATACCCCATTTAGCGAATGGCCACGGACTATATACTGACTTCAATTCTTGTGCTGGTGTGTGGATGCTTGGAGCGAACTGTTGGCATTTCAAGCATCTCTTAGCATACCTGATAGCATCCTTTCGTAGTGTAGGCCAATAATATCCTTGCCTGACGGTTTTGTAAGCCAAGGCTTGCCCCCTAGCATGTCCTCCACATATCCCTTCATGGATTTCTTTCAACACCTTCTGTCCTTCTTCTGAAGAAAGACATTTGAGTAATGGGAGTGAGATTCCTCTTTTATATAATTGCCCTTCAACCATCGTGTATCTCGCAGCCTGTTTCACAATCCGCTGTGCTTCCCATGGGTCTCCTGGCTGCTCTCCGTTGGACAGGTATTTATAGATAGGTGTTCGCCAATCATCGGTAGACTGTTGCTGGCTATCGATTATCTGTTGCCCCCTCTTCAACACTTGATTAACATAATCAAATGTTGAAGGATTGATTAACTTTGTGACCACCACTTCTGAGATGCTTGATTCTCCGGTGCTCGTGGCTAACCGGGCTAAAGCATCTGCTTGGGTGTTCTCTAGTCAGGGGATCTGCTCAATGCATACTTGCTCAAACTTTGATATCAGGTGTGCAACGATCCTTTGGTAAATGATCATTTGTCGATCCTTCGCCTCGTACTCTCATCAGACTTGAGATATGATTAGCTGCGAATCTCCGAACACCTGAAGTCTAGTTGCCCCCACAGCTAATGATAGTCTCAAACCCGCGATAAGTGCCTCGTATTCAGCTTCATTGTTTGTTGCTAAGAAATCGAACCTTATTGCGGAGGTGAACACCTGTTTATCGGGACTTATCAGAACGACACCCGCTCCGGCTGCGGAACTTGTTGCTGAGCCGTCCACATAGAGGTGCCATGGGTAAACACGTCCCCTCGTCGGATCTTGAGGGTAGGTTAGCTCTACTATGAAGTCTGCCAGAGCCTGCCCTTTGATCGCTGTTCGGGGTGCGTATGTTATACCATACTGGCTGACTTCTAGTGACCATTTTAGTAATCGTCCGGCAGTATCAGGTCTATGTAAGACTTGTCTCAAGGGAAATGTTGTCAAAACTTCCACTTGATGGTCGAAGAAATATGGCCGGAGCTTCCGCACACTTATTACCAATGCATATGCCAATTTCTCCATTGGGGAATATCGCAGTTCCGCCTCGTGCAGCACTTGGCTGACATAATATATTGGCAAATGCGTCTTTCCTTCTGCACGCACCAAGGCTGAACTTATGGCCATTTCTGATGCCGCCAGGTATAAGTACAGCTTTTCTCCTGGCACCGGCTTTGACAGGATTTGGGGATTGCTGAGGTAATTCTTTATATCTTCGAACGCCTTTTGGCAAGCATCCGTCCATACATAGTTGGTCTTCCCGGTCCTTTTGCAGATGCCTTTGCCTTTGATAGACTCGAAGAAGGGTCTATTCTTGTCCCCAGATCTGGATATAAACCTGTTGAGTGCCGCGAGACATCCGGTAAGTCTTTGAACTGCCGGTACATCCTTCGGTGGTCCCATGTCTAGGATACATTTGACTTGCGATGGGTTGACTTCTATGCCTCGTTGACTTACGAGATGTCCTAGGAATTTGCCGGATTGTACCCCAAAGCTGCTTTTCTTTGGGTTAAGCTTCATGTTATACGCTCTCATGATGTCGAACGCTTGCTTGAGGTGCTCCAAATGATCTTCTTTTCTAAGACTCTTCACAACAATATCATCCACATAGACCTACATTGTGTCGCCAAGGTGTTGGTCGAACATCTTGTTGACTAACCTTTGATATGTGGCGCCGGCGTTGATCAACCCGAAGGGCATCCTCTTCCAACAAAATAAATTTTTATTTGTATAGAAGGTTGTATGTTCTTGATCATCAGGGTGCATGGCAATCTGATGATAACCTGCAAAGGCATCCATAAACGTCATTAATTCGTGTCCCGCCGTATTGTCCACCAGCTGGTCAATGTGGGGTAAAGGGAAGTTATCTTTTGGACATGCGGCGTTAAGATCTGTGAAGTCTATACATAGCCTCCATGTTCCATTTGGCTTTTTGACCAAGACAGGGTTCGCCACCCATTGAGGACATAGTGCTTCCTTTATGAGTCTATTGTCCAATAGTTTCTTCACCTCTCCGGTCAATGCCTCATACTTGTCCGGCCCATATTTTCTCCTCTTCTGGCGGACAGGATTCTTTGTGGGATCTATATTCAGGCGATGGTACGCGTGCTCTACTGGTATACCGGTCATATCCTCGTGTGACCATGCAAACACATCGAGGTTTAACCGAAGGAATTCCTCCATCCGGCCTCTATAAGGTTCCTCCAACTCTGACCTGATAAAAAGTTCTAGATCTTCTTTATTAGGACTAACTTGTATGGATCTGAGCTCCTCCACCGGTGTGGCGCGTCGCTTTTTATCTTTCCACCGGGGATCATCAATTGGTCCTTCAAGGTGCGTTTCCATCTCCACCGGAGTAGGTTCATAGCCCAACCGGGCCTCAATGTCCTTCGGGGCCTCTGTCTGAACCTCCGGCGCTGCTTCCATTCCACCACTCTTTTTGGCTACGGTCACAGGATTTTGATCTTGATTCTTTGGGTTATTAACCGTTTGCTCCTCGTTCAGTTGGTCTTTCTGGAATGCATTATCCACCTCCATATCTTCCGGCGTCTGGTCTACTTCCATCATTTCGGTGTCTACTGAGGCGTCATCCAATTTGCTCGGCTCGCTTGTGGAGGGCTGTGATGTTGGATCTCCAAACACTAACACCTGGTTAATGGGCTTTTTCAAAGTTAATAGGCATTCCCGCGCCTTCTTTTGATCCCCTTTAACTGTACCTGCACCTTTAAGAGTTAGGAATTTGATACAGTAGTAGTAAGTAGAACATGCAGCTTTAAATTCAGAAATGAAAGGGCGGCCGAGGAACCCGTTATAGGTGGATGGTTGATCTACGACTAAGAAATCTAACAACCTTGTTATCCTCCTTTCCGGGTCCTCTAGCGCTACAAGTTCTACCGGCAGCCTTATTACACCTAGTGGGACGGTCACAGCCTCTCCGAATCCCACTATCTTGTGATTACAATCCTCTATGTAGGATTCATAATCTCCTAACTGGTCTAGTGTCTTTTTGAACAGGATGTTTGTGTAAGCTCCAGTATCCACCAGCAGTCGGTGAACTCTTGCGTTCATGATATTGGCGCTGATAACCAAGGAGTCGTTGTGCGGTGTAAGGACCCCTTCGAGATCTGCTTGAGAGAAAATCAAATCCACACTCGGTTTAGTAGTCGCCTTTGATCTGGACCCCATCTCCTGTACCTGATTGACCGCCCGAATTTCTGCCTTCTTCTGCCTTTTTTGCGCTGGACGGCCATCTACCATTCCACCTGCCAAACCAATTTCTTCGATCACAAGGATTTCTCGGTTTGGCTCCAGATGTGTCGGCCTCGCTGGTGGACTTCTTCTCACTTGTCTGTTTGGGGCCCTCTCTACCTCATCACTTTCTTCATCATCCGAGGCTTCTTGTCTTGTCGGACGTTGCCTTTTTCCTGGAGCCTTTTTTACAAATTCAGTTAATTTTCCATCTTCATAAAATTTCCACAACTGTTTCAACAGATCGCGGCACTCACTAGTGAAGTGCCCGATACTCTGATGGTACGCACAGAATTTGTTTGGGTTTAGCTTGTTGCGATCCTGCCTGATCCTTCGGGGTGCAGCCAACATATCCTGATCTTTCACGGCTGTGAAAACTTGGTCAATCGAGGTAGTCAATACTTGGTTTAATTTTTCTTTGTATTCCGCCGAGTCCCCAAATGATTTCAAATTCTTCGGGGCCTTGTAACCACTACCACCAGGCTTCTTTCCATTCTTCTTATCTTCAGTCTCTGGAGCCAACTGCTTGGCCATCGCTTCTTGCATTGCGACGTACACACCAGCTTTGTGGCGGAACTCGGCGTATGTACTAGGACAGGCCAGATGCATTTCTTTCCACAGGTCCGTTCCTTTACGCAGTACCGCCATGACTGCCACAACCTTTGTGTCGTCACTGACCGCTTCACCTTCCAAAAGGATTTTATCAAACCACTCCAGGTATTGTTGGTCAGTTTCCTCGGCCCCTTGCGAGATGTTGGCCAACCTATGTTTTTGTGTGAGATACGTTCCAAATCCCGAAAAGTGGGACAGGAACTCCCGGGTCAACTGCCCAAATGATTGAATCGATCCCGGTGTCAATGCTGAGAACCATCTGTATGCCCGGTCTCCAAGAGTTAAGGGAAAGTTCCGACACTGCGTCGCATCCGATGCCCCCATTGATATCATATAATCGGCATACTTTGAGATGTGAACCTTGGGGTCAGACTCTCCCTCGTACAACACTAGTGAGGGAAACTGTATTTTCTTCTGGATAGGTGCAGTTAGGATGATTGGCGACAATGGTGATACTGGAAGTGATGTGTACGTCTCCACCTTGTCCTTGATGGTCACCTGGTGTTGTAAGTCTTCCACAGCTTTCTTCAATTTTTCGATCTCTAGGACGGACGACCCACGGGATGATCCCCCTCCTCGAGGCTGTTCCGGGTGCACCTCATGATGACGTGCTGCCCCCGGCAGTCCCTCACTTCGGGCAATTTCCCGGTGTGGTTGCTGGAGGTTACTCGCAGCATTTGATCCTAACCTCTCGGATGCCCGTCTCCTCAACCTTTCCTGCACCGGCCTTCGTTGGTGCCGGGCATCAGACTCGCAAGGCTCCTGGCGGTATGAATGCTCCGACCTTCTCCCTTCCGAGTGATGACTTTGATTACCGCGCTTATCGCCTTGTGACCCATCGAGGCGTTCAGGTTGATCATATGCTTGGTCAGCTGGTCGCCCCGCTGGTCGCTGGTTTGAGCGTGGGGGTTGTGGTCCAAGACGATCAGACATTTTTTGTTTTCCTCTTGAACTCTTGGGTACGACACGTCCACTACTGGCCTCTTCCTCCTGAGGATGGTAGCTTGTTCGAGTATCATGTCTCGTCTCAGTTTGGGCAACCAGAATTACCGGACGACGTGCCATCACCACCTGCTGCCTTTGTAATTGTTTCAGGGTGGTCATCGCTCTCTCGATGTCCTCGGGCGTTCTAATCATTGATTCAATGGTAGTTTCAATTTGTTGACCGACTGGAGCTGCCGGTAATGCCGGGACACGAGCTTGTTCAGTTTGACGGTGTCTGGATGGTCCTCGTCCTCTCCACCTTCGACTTGTTGAGGTGGTGCGGGATTCATCGTGGGAGGCTTCGTACGTATGTCTCGTCATTGTTTTCGGTGACAATTGAGTATATTAAATGGGTTTTTAAATAAATCTTTTCTAGCTCGTGTTTTCGAAGACAACAAATTCTTGAAAACACTCACAGTTGAAGATATTCCTCAAAACGTTTACCGAACTTCAAAGGGCGTTCTTGGTGTTCTTGAGAAATAATGAAGAATGAGTGTCGACTTCTTCAATCGACGGAGGTTCGGGGCCCCTTCTTCTAGCGCCAAATTGTTGAGCAATTTATATAACTGTAGGATTTATGTGGCTAATTATACGTAGAGAATCACTCAAACAATAATCTAGAAATGTAATTTGGATTAGTAATAGGAATTGTTATTGGAAAAGTAGAGAGAGAAATTGTGTAATGTCTTTCTTGTATTTGGGAAATTAGATCCTTACAAATGAGGTTTTTCCTCTTATTTATACCCTTCTAAGGGTGAGGTGTCATGTTTACAAGCCATATGGCCTCTGGAGGTGACATGTGTCCTCCACTTGTCATCCTCTCAGTCACTTGCCCCACTGACTCTAACTATAATGTTCTACGTCTTTCCTATAGGATCTTCGAATATCCTGTGTCCT
>JAPKLY010002836.1:0-22021 GCA_026898435.1 Prunella vulgaris | reverse complement strand
CCCCCCATACACTGATTATACTCGTTTCGGGACCAACATAGAGGTTACCATAAATAATTGAATATGTCCTTAAATCGAAAGTCAACATAGCATTGTACGGATCATCAAGGTTGGACTAAAACTTAATACTCCCTTTGTCTCGTAGGAATTTACCTCCTACGGGACGACACACTTTTTAAGAAAAATGTGATTTATAAATAAAGTAGTGACATATGGGTAAATATGTGTATAGGGTTATGAATGTGCACGTAATCAATATTTCTTTTTCTAGTAGTGTGCAAATTTGTGTGCGACGTCCAAATAAGGAAAATGTGCACATTCCTGTGGGACAGAGGGAGTATAACTTTGTATGTATCGTCAAGGTCTGACAAAAATCAACATAATTAGCATGAATCGTTAAGGTTGGACTAAAAATCAACATGACTTAGCATGGATCGTAAAGGTCGTACAATTTAACTAAAGAACCTAACAATTAACATAACAATAACGACAACCTTATAGATAACATCACCAACCTCTAGAAGACCTTTGTAAATTTTGAAGAAGGATAACATATGAGCCTTGGTTGCAGGTTGGCACTTCACCTAGCATAATTTTACTTTTTTAGTTATAGAAGTATTGAAGAATATTTCATAAATTTTTTCTTAGTAAAAGTTGGTCCGAATGGAACTTTTGATGCAGTTAGTGTCTTATTCTTTTTATCTTTATCACTTACAAAAATATATAGTCCTAAAAAATTCAAACTAGAGAATATATTGTCCCAAACATAGCAAGAGAACAAAATGCACAAAACATAACAAGAGAACATAATTTGAAGGACTTCAAATTTGGACAGTTTGTCACATATTTTTAAATAACTCATAACTTATTGAGTACTACTCCAAATCACTTGATTCTAGTTGGGTTGGAAATTCAATCCATTCTAGTTTTATACCATATAATTTTTTTGTCAAAAGTTATAACTTTTAGAGGCGTATTTTTTTCCAGAATATCCAGTAGAATGTTGTTTTTTTAGTTTTTAGTTTCTCATCCCCCATGTTTATCCGCGTCCTACATCTATCTTTCCATAGCACCTTTATTACATGAAAATACATCCAAGTGGACCTAATCTAGCATGCATATGTACATCGTACATACACATTCACTTTTGGGTTCATGGTCCTAAATACATTCTGCACAATATGCTTACTACTAAGTAATTACATTCTTAAGATCTTATTATGAGTTGGTGGTTTCATTGGAACCTTATGTGGATATCTTTTAGCTTTAGGCTCTCATAATTCTTCTTGAGTTCCTTAGAAGTGGATTAAGGACTTGAGGATGGTTGAAGTTGATCTAGACAAGAAAGAAAAGTGTTTGTTAGCAAGTGGTCACAAGAATAAGGAACGGAAAAGAAATTGAGCTTGTTTAAGCCCAAAATGAACCCAAACTTTCTCTTTTAATTTGACTGATAGGAGCTTGAAGGTGCACTAATTTTCTTTCTAGAAGGCTTGGAGATGGACAAACTTCCTCTTGAAGTGGTAGAAAATCCTGAAGATGGACTAAGAGCTCCTATGGTGGGTAAGGAATGAGAGAAGAAATTTTCTTCACCCTTGGAGAGTAGTGGCCGAATTTGGGAGGCTGAGGGGAGGTATGACCGTATGAGGAATCCTTTGATCATGTCTTGGTATTTATAGAAGGAAAAAGGGTACTTACCCAAAGGTTAAAAAATAAGGGTCATTATCCATTGGATAAGTGGCATAAGTCATCCTCTAAATGGGAAATTATATTCTTAACTTTATGGCACTTATAAGTTATAATAGCTAAAATTTTGGGTTTGTGGACTACAATTTGACAATCTGTGTTGTGAGACGGGGTAGCAGCGAAAACATATATTTTTTTCATTGAATTATTGTGCTAAAAAATTTATATTTTAGTTCGATAATTATTAGAGAAATAAGGGCATCAACAATCTTATTTAGAGTTAATTTTCATGTTTAGCATTTAATATGAAAAGTTATAATAGTGCTAGGAGTGTCCTAGGTTCGATTTTTCTATTCATCGTTTGAAAGATCAAAAATTAAAACATATGGTCCTTTTAGGTTCGATTTTTCTATTTATGATTGTAATTATTGAGGTCTTAATTGACCTTGATTTATAACTTTTTAAAAATATTATCCTACTTTTCCAAGTACGGAAATATATTGTCTTTAAATTACAATTACTCTATAACTACAATCCTAAAAAAATATTTTTCCTAAGAGAAATAGTACACGATCCTCTCTCTCACTCGAAAAATCTTCTCCCTTTGACGCAGCTTGATCCGACGTCCACCGCGTTTAGTGGCGTGACCACTCCTCTACCGTTGGTCGCACTCGATGGGAAGTTACATCTCTTGAAGAAAAACCACCAAAGCATTTCATTTTTTCAGCACAAAAAAGCAGACCCGTGAGCCATTGCTCATACACGATCTAGGGAAATTGTCATGTCTCTCTCCTCCAAGCTATACATAAACCTCCGGCGCTTTTAATATTATCTCAGGTAAAAGTACTTTATTTAAACCCTAACTTCTGCTGAGTTTGCTTTGCATTGCTAGTTAAGAGAGTTCTTCGGAGAGAAATAACCAAGGAAAAGAAAAGGGAAGGACCATTGGAGAGAGAGAGAGAGAGAGAGAGAGAGAGAGGAGAGAGACAGAGAATGAGCACACCCTCTGTTTTTGGTTACGTGTATCCTCTCATTACATCTTGCTTTCATCAAATTTCACATCTATTAGTTGGTGAGTTTTATTCAAAATTAACATCTAATCAGTCGCTGCTACTGGCCTCCTGCTCGATTTGTTTACCGATCCGCCTGTTCAACCCCAGGGCTTCCAATCCAGAGAAGTAGACAATATTTACTAAATAAATGAACACTGGTGAGGCAGACACGCCTCAATTTTTATGAAAACGGTTTTTTGAATTTATAACAACGGTCAAAAATCAGTTTTGGAATTTACAACAACGGTGGAAAGACTGTTGTCAATGTTGTAATCGAGAGAAAAACACAAGTATAAAGTAAATAACACAGAGTTTGGTAACCCAGTTCGCCATAGAGTGACTACGTCTGGGGGCGTCCAAGCCAGGAGAGTATAAACTATCTGCCGTCAAAGTGTTTACAATATTGAGATGTATAGAATACAATGGGAACGATACAATTTATAAGATTACATAACCCTAGCATCTAAGTCTTGTGGGCCTAAAGCCCACTGGACTATAATCTAATATTATGTCCATAAAATAATATAATATATTATAAATATATTATAACACTCCCCCTTGGACATAATAATGACAAGGAAGAATACAAGAGTCACCCAGTGGAGTATTATAAACAATCTTAAGGATCCAATTATTATGATTATTTAGTATTTGATACTCCCCTGAAGATAACAACCTTCCAAGTCTATGCATCCCGATTCCGTGTACGTACTTTTCAAAAGTCAAAGTGGGAAGGGATTTAGTGAACAAATCAGCTAGATTGTCACTTGAGCGTACTTGTTTTATCGTGATCTCACCACTCTTTTGGAGTTCATGAGGATAAAAGAATTTTGGGGAAATATGTTTCATCAAGTTCCCTTTGACATAGTCATTGCTCATTTGTGCAATACATGCAGCATTATCTTCATAGATAATTGAGGGGCTTAAGTCAACAGAAGGGATACCACACGAATCGTGAATGTGTTTTACAAGGGACTTTAACCAAACACATTCTCGTGCAGTTTCATATAGAGCTATGATCTCTGAGTGGTTTGACGATGTGGTCACCAAAGTTTGTTTGACAGATCTCCATGAAATGGCTGTACCACCACAGAGGAAAATATAACCCGTTTGCGATTTTGCATTATGGGGATCAGATAGATAACCAGCATCAGCATAACCTATAAGTGTTTTGTCTTGGTTTCTTTGATAGAAAAGACCAAGATCTTGTGAACCTTGAAGATATCGTAAAATATGTTTCACACCATTCTAATGTCTCCTCGTAGGGGAGGCACTGAATCTTGCAAGTAGATTCACTGCAAAGGCAATATCGGGCCTAGTGCAGTTTGCAAGATAGAGCAGTGCACCAATTGCACTTAGATAGGGAACCTCAGGTCCCAATAGCTCTTCGGTATCTTCTTTAGGTCTAAATGGCTCCTTTTCCAAATCAAGGGAACGGACAACCATTAGAGTGCTTAAGGGATGAGATTTATCCATATGGAATCTCTCCAACACTTTCTTTAGGTAAGCTGATTGGTGTATCAGTATTCCTTCAGGAAAATGCTCGATCTGCAGGCCGAGACAGAACTTGGTTTTACCCAAAGTTTTCATTTCAAATTCAGTTTTTAAGATTGAACTTGCTTCTTCAATCTCTTTCCTTGTTCCGATAATGTTTAGATCATCCACATACACCGAGATGATGCAAAAACCATTAAGGGATTTCTTAATAAAGACACAAGGAAAAACCTCGTTATTTACGTATTCCTTCTTCAGGAGGAATTCACTTAGTCGATTATACCACATACGACCTGACTGTTTTAAGCCATATAACGAGCGTGCAACTTAATGCTGAACATACTACGATGTTCGTTATTCCTCATCTGGGGAATATTTAATCCATCAGAGATTTTCATGTAGATGTCAGAATCTAATGATCCGTATAAGTATGCGGTAACTACGTCCATTAACTGCATTTCTAAGTTTAGTTTAACTGCCATGGATATTAGGAAGTGGAATGTTATAGCATCCATAACATGAGAGTAAGTTTGATCGAAATCAATATCGGGTCTCTGCGAAAACCCTTGAGCCACTAACCTCGCTTTGTATCCCACAATCTCATTGTTCTCGTTTCGCTTTCGTACAAATACCCACTTGTATCCAACAGAGACTACATTTTTCAGGGTACGAACGATGGAACCGAAAACATTTCGTTTGTTTAGCGAGTCTAGCTCTGCCTTTATTGCAGCTTCCCATTTCACCCAATCAGAGCGCCTCCGGCACTCGGATATAGTTTGGGTTCAGGATCTAGATCATTATTTGAAATGGTGAAGGCAATTAAGACTGCAAATGTGTTGTCGACCACAGTTGTGTTTCTATTATAAGTTTCTCCCGTGTTTACGAAGTTTGTTGAAACTTCAATGTTTACATCGACCAGATCCTCTTCATTTCCCAAAGGGTATCAGTCTGATGATTCCGCATTCTCACAGTCATTGATTGCTTTTGCACGTGCATTTTGAATCTGATTTTCGTCTACAGGACGAATCTCTTCGGAGATTTTAGGGTGACATAGTGTGTTTGCTAGCTTTACACTTACGCGAACTTGGTTCGCTTATGTTAATGCTTCCTTTACGCTTCTGGTGCATGAGGGGATTAACATTTGTCTTCAAAGGGAGTTGTACCCTTTGAGGCACATTTACCGCATGCATATGCGACTTAGTCACTCCTTTATGATCAGTGAATGCATCTGGCAGGTTATTTGCTAAGTATTGCAAATTTATTATCTTTTGAACTTCAAGTTCAGATTGATTTGTGCGTGGGTCTAGGAACTGAAGATCTTTTGTGTTCCAAGTAATTTCACGGTATTTATTAATTGTGGTATTTTTCTCTCCCCCTAAGGCCGAAAATAGATCTTCATCGAATGTGCAGTCAGTGAAACGGGCTGTAAACTGATCACCAGTTAAAGACTCGAGGTATTTAAGTATTGTGGGAGATACAAAACCGATGTAAATACCGAGTTTTCTTTGTGGGCCTATAGATGTTCGCTTAGGTGGTGGTATTGGAACATACACTGCACAACCGAATGTACGCAGATGGGAAATGTTAGGTTCATTTCCACGCACGAGTTGAATAGGGGAATATTCATGATATGCAGTTGGTCGGAATTGGATTAGTGATGATGCATGTAGAATAGCATGCCCCCAATATGAAACATGTAAGTTTATTTTTTGTAGTAGCGGCCTAGCAATTAATTTAAGACGTTTAATTAATGATTCAGCTAGACCATTTTGAGTATGAACATGAGGGATCGAATGCTTCACTTTGATTCCCAGTGCCATGCAAAAATCATCGAATGCCTTAGAGGTGAATTCACCGGCATTATCCATACGAATGGATTTAATAGGATGATCTGGGAATTGAGATCTCAACAGAATAATCTGTGCAATAAGCTTTGCAAAAGCAATATTGCGAGTGGATAGCATGGTGACATAAGTCCACCGAGTGGATGCATCTATTAAGACCATAAAGTATTGAAATGGTCCAGATGCTGGGTGTATCGGTCCACAAATATCTCCTTGAATCCGCTCAAGGAATTTAGGAGATTCAGTTCTTACTTTACTACTAGAAGAACGAATTATGAGTTTACCCTTTGTGCAAGCATCACATATGTATTCATTAACAGAAGGGATTTTGTTGTGTGTTATGTTATGGCTAGATGAATTACATAGAATCCGACGCATCATAGTTTATCTTGGATGTCCTAACCGCTCATGCCATAGTTTGAAAGAATTTGGATCATTAAATTTTAGATTAAGGGCTATCTGGAGATTTGAGGGTCTGATGTATGTGTAATACAAGCCAGACGAGAAAGATGGAAGTTTTTCGACGATGTATTTACGACAATTTAAATAGTGAGTCATTAACAGATATTCACTATTGTCCTCAGTATTTGTTTCAATGTGATAGCCATTCTGTCGAATGTCTTTGAAACTGAGGAGGGTACGCTTTGATTGTGGTAACAATAAAGCATTTTTTATTATTAATTCGGTACCCATATGTAGAATTATCGAGGCTCTTCCGGAGCAAACAATTTGTATGTCGTCAACGGAAATAGTTGTGACACTTCCTTTCTTTTCAGTTAATGTTTGGAAAAATTGTCTATCTTTTATGATAGTATGTGTAGTAGCACTATCTACTAAGCACAACACATTAATCTCCATAAGCACACAAGTGTATGTTTAGATACGTTTAGATATGAGGAATGCTAAGGAGAGCCAAGATTACAGACGCTGATTGATCAGCCGCACAAGGGATCACTTAGGTCCTACTTTATCAAGAACGTATTAAATTATTTTTGTAGACAATAGTCATATGTTCACTTAAAAGGTCATCCTTGTCTAAGACAAAGCCTGCTTTGGGCAGGTCGGTGTGGTGTGTTTCACCGTGAGGAGCCTTCCCCTTTTTATCTTTTAGCATACGTTGATATAGCTCCACTAGATGTTTTGGTGTACGACATGAGCGAGACCAATGGTCGTAGCATCCACACTTGTGACAGACTTATTTGTTCTGTGCACGTGAGCTCGATGGTTGATCTTGAGGTGCATTCTTTTCAGGTGCACTAGGTTGTGCATTGTTGCGACCTCGACCTCGTCCCTTACCACGTCCTCAACCTCGGGTCGATTCGTGGCCCCCACTCGCCTCATTTCCTTTTTCACGTGTACGGCCTCTAGAGTTACTCCGAGTAGCATGTGCTTCAGGCACAACTTGTGAGCCAACCGGTCTAGTATTGTGATTTTCATCAACAATTGGTTGTGCTTTTCTGCAACTAGAAGTGAAAAATGAGATCGAAGTGTGATTGATACTCTTTGGCCCTGTATTGCTGCTGGAGTACAAGATTACTAGCGTGGAAAGTGGAAAGAGTTTTTTCGATTAACTGATCATTAGTTATCGGTTCATTACATAGCTTGAGCTGAGAAACTATGCGATGTAGGGCGGAGTTGTACTCCGTTACAGACTTAAATTCTTGGAAACGAAGTGTTATCCAAGCATGTCTGGCTTCGGGGAGGATCACATCGTGTTGTTGTTGGAATCGATCCTGGAGGGATTTCCACAACGTCGATGGATCATTTTCAGTGAGGTATTTATTCTTAAGATCTTTGTGAAGATGATGTCTTAAGAAGATTAGAGCTTGTGCCTTTTGTGCAGGAGTGGATTTCCACCCTTGTGTGGTGGTGTCGGATAAGTCTTTTGAAGCTATGTGGATTTCAACGTCTAGAGCCTAAGACAAAATTAATAATAGGGGGTATTTAATAAAGGATTGGGTGTATGACATTATGAGATACTTATTAATGGGAGTTGAACCCAAAAATAATTATTGGATAAGACCTCTTAAAAAAAATTGATGATTTGAGCTTTCATAATAACATTATGAATTAGATAATTATTAATGGGACTGTGGGCCCAAAGAATAATTGTTAGGATTCAAATTAATTGGGATCAACTAAATAAAATGTCCAATCAATTAATTAAAAAAAAATGGTCTAAATAAATATATAATTTTTTTTAATAGGGGTCGGCCCATTTAGGAAAACAGGCCCAATTTAGAATTATTAGAATCGGCCCATTTGAGTTGAAATAGTCCTACTTGGTATTATGACCAAGGCCCAGACAAATAATGCGGTCCATGCAAGCAGCCCAAAAACAATAGGCTTGTCCCAAATGTATCAAGGGTTTACGGTACTCTGATGTGAGTACACAGACTTAGTAAAAAAGAATCCGTTTGCAGAACCACAAAATGGCGGAAAAAACGCCGTTCGTGGCGGTCGTCGCATGGCGTTTCTGTCGCGGAATTTTCGCCGATTTTCCAGCGGTCGTTTGCCGTCGCGAGAAACAGGGCACAGTCGCACGTCCGCCGTAGCAGCGTTTCGCACCGTCGCCAAAACGCCACTGATCAGCGTTTGCCCTCGCGCTGAGAAAAGCGCTGCCGCACCAGGAGTGGCGTCGCCGTCGCGTAGGCTTAGAGCGCTGTCGCAGAAACAGAGGCGCCGTCGTGCCGTCTCGTTTCCGGCGTCCGATGTCCAATCGCGCAGTCGCGAGTACTCCTCGCCGTCGCGGCCGTTTGCTCAAGGGCGGAGCGTCGTGCCGCCGTAGCGGAGTCGCGTCACGCACAGCCTGAGGCAGTCCAGCCGTCGTGCGTACCCGGAGGCGCCTTCGCGTCGCGGGCCTGTCGGCAGTTTCGTCGACATATCGCGCGGTCGCGACTCGGCGTTGTAGCGCCGTTCGCCGTTCGCCGTCAAGGCCTCTTCAGGGGCCGACGGCGTCGCGGGTTCGCTGCCGTGAACCAAGGACCGGCGTGTCGCCGGTGTTCGACGGCAAACAGGTAGGGACGAATTTGTCAATTTATGATTCTAATGTTCCAGGAATTTCTGAAATTCGATTTTAATGTCGTGAAATACAGAAGAAAAAGGTTTTCGATTCTGTTTCCAGATAAGTTTTTGATTGAAATTCAGATAATCGATATATGATTCTGGGATGGTTTATGTGATAATCAAATATGGGGTTTTCGAATTTCTCAGAATGGAAATTCTGATATTTGGGAATGTTTTGTTAATAGGTAAACAAGATCATGAAAGTATTCCCAAAATAAGGATGCATGGTTGCAGCTTAGTCAAAGAAAAATAGCAGGCACATATACATATGAACTTTCTGGATTTTGATTATAAAACACAAAGCATGATCAAAGCATATTCGCAGATTATATTTATCATATATAATCACATATGATTGAAATATATTGGGGCATAGGAAATTATGTGCAAAACAAAGCATGTGAGCATATGAGTCATGACGAATCAGAAATCAGTTTGTAGAATTACACATACAAACAAATATGCATCATAAAACGTGTGCATAAATTCACACATATCATCTGCAGGCATGGATTATAATATTTACAATATTGAGATGTATAGAATACACTGGGAACGATACAATATATAAGAGTACATAACTCTAGCATCTAAGTCAACGATTCAATCACCAACTGGAAAAATATATATTGGATCTCCGCGGGTGGATACCAACAGGTTCAATTTATTCCACTGCTAATTCCAAGGCAGTAATTCCATTAAAATTACCGATGGAGTTTCAACAATTCTAAAATAATTCTAGTCCTAAGTTTTGTTTTTAGCGGTTAACAACTGTGTATTCCCTAAAGATGAACGTCTTATTAATGTTATGACACATATGACTTACACAAGGATATAAGATGCACACTGATAATATATTATACATAATTAGGGTAGAGAGTAGAGTCAAAATATTGGATATACGAAAACGATTCGATCAACAACGGGGAAAAGATAGAGCTATCCGTTGCGGTAGCCCTTTTTCAATCATAGTGGTTTATCTCACGCATCACAGCTATAACGTCGATACCGACAGGTTCAAATTATTCCACTGCTATTCCAAGGCAGTAATTCCTGTAAAATTACTGATGGAGTTTCAACAGTTCTAAAAAAATACTTAGTCCAAAATTGTTTTTACCGGTTTAAACGGGTCAAGGCGCTTTTAACATATGTATATTGCATAAAGATGAACGTCTTATTAATATTATGACACATGGATGAGATATGACTTACATAAGATCAAATATGCAGACTGATAATTATACATACATATATAATTAAGGTAGAGTCAAATGACATATTGCTTAATCTTAATGTCGTCTTGAACTATGCTGTTGGCATCGGAGGCCATGGTTGAATTGAAGTGCCATGTGAAGGCGTCAAAATATGCAGGAAAAAGAGGTCCCGAGGAAGCAGACAATCCAACCTGAACTTGCTGAGGAAGAATGGCCTTGAGGTTAAAGACGAAGCTCGTCTGCGTAGTTTTTGAACCGTAAGTAGCAACCACACTTATATTTCTTTTTGGAGCATTGTAGGTTATGTGGGCGGTCACAAGTTTATGATATGGATCATCGAACTTGGCATAACTCTGGGATCTAGCGGAATTGATGTTGATCCCTATGTGTCTGTAATTTGGATCCAGATAAGTTAGCATATAAGTGTCGAATTCGACAGCAAATATGGGTGACCCGGGGATGACTGCGTCGTATATTCCGTTGTTTTGGTCCTTTCCACCGGTGCTCAAAGTGGAGTTGACCGGTACGATAAAGAAGGTCATGCCATTGGTGCCCCCAACGCTGGTAATGTTGCTGATCTGTAGAGTTATGGTAGTTTCGAAGGACGCTTGCTGCCCGTCTTCCCAAAATTTTACGGGCTCGGTGTACAGGACCCGCCCAACACTCCGTTGATTGTTCTCGGAGGCAGTTGTAAGACGTGCATAAGATGTATCGGGAGGAACCATGGCATCACCTTCGTAGGTTAGCAGCATGGAGTGAGGAGTGAAGGCAGTGATGCTAAAAGAGGTGTTTTGTGACTCTACTTTGACGACGAGAATGAGGACGAGCAGGAGGGGAAATAGTTAGGCGTTGGAAGTGGCCATCGATTAATGTTAACTTTGGGTTTAATTTAAATTGGATCGGTGGATGCACAAATATATACTAGTGCCTCTCCTAGCTATTTATAGTACTAGGTAGTATTAATTTATCAAAATTGCAGAATCTTTAAATTAAAGTACTCCATTATAATTTATGGTGGGGTGAGTATTATGTTTAATTTAATATTAAAGAAATATTTGGTATAAATTTAAGATAAGAATGATAATGAGTATTATTAGGAGATATTAATTATTATAGGATTAATAATTATTTTTTTAATTTATTTTTATGATTTTATATAATAATAAAATATATAATAACAAACATTTTAATAGGAATGAATTCTCTCGTTCGTTATCAATACCTACCCCAATTATTCAGATTCAGAATCCCCAAAGAAGAAACAACTCACGAAGAACAAAAAAAATCCTAGAAGAACACTATCAAATCATGATCGAAATTGGAGCACGAAACCAAAAAGATGTCTCATTCTAGTAGAACCCAACAAGCGGTCAAATGCTATTGCCACAGAGAAGTTGTCGTGGTGACCTCTTGGAAGGATGGAAATATTGGGAATCAATTTTTTGATGTGAAAATTATCCGGTAAGATTTTAATCATCTCGAGTGGGTGAATATAGTGCACATTGGAAATAAGAATATTCTTTTTAATTTAATTTTATTTTTTTAATACAATCATTATGCCACGTAGTATTCCGTTTGCCGCGTGAGACAATTCCGCCGAAAAATGTAACACGTGACCAACACGTGAGTAAAACTACGTCATTTTATGTCACTTCCGGCGATCTGAAACTAATTTGATTAGATTTGAATTGTTATGAGACTAAATTAAAATATTACATAGTTATGGAATCAAATCGACAAAGTGCAAAAGTTATGAGACGATTTTGATATTAATCTTATTCACCCATCCAAAAAAAGTTTAAAAGTAATTCAATTGCGTCTTTATTAGTGGACGGTATGATTAATTTCTACATATAGTGCATACGAGATCAAGACATATATGATTTCCATGTGGTCTCTATTGATACTTCAATCTTGCTTTTTGGATGGTCCACTTGCACGGTACATATATTTATCATTAATTGTTTTAAAGAAATTAAAACTTTAACCACCCACTATACATAATTTTATCATTAATGGTTTTAAAGATATTAAAACTTTAGCCGCCCACTATTTAAAGGATCAAATACAATATGTATCATCAACTATTTAAAGGACAATGTTGTTAAAAAAATAAAAGATATTTTTTTTAAAATATTTTTAATGGCATTATTAAATCTATTACATATAATTGGATGTCCTTTTAACTAATAGCTAGAATATTAATAATGTGAAATTTAAATAAAATTCCATAATGAACCTAAAATGAATAAGACTACATAACTTCACGATGGGTGGGTCTTGTGTACAATATTGCACGGTACAATATAAATTAAAAAAGAAAAAATCAAAAAAATTGCGGGCCAACAGGGTCAAAATAACAAAATTCACGGATCTTGATCGGATCGGATCGGATCTTTACAATTTTCAAATTCTAGGATTTTCGCTTCCAGTTGGTGTTACTGTATGAGCAAATCGATGTTACTATAAGACCAAATGTGTGCTACTGTAAGAATAAATGAATTTTTTTACACATATTTATTTGTTTTTGTAGAAACAAACTTTTTTAGTACAATGTAAGAGCAATATGTGTGTTACTATAAGAAAAATTATTAGTTTTTAAAAAATATTTATTGATTTTTATAGAAATTATTATTTTTTAAAAATGTAGTAACGCACATTTTGTCTTACGGTAACACACATATGTTCATGTAGTATACATTGTGGGACTACCGAGATATAATAAAACATGTAAGGTATTATTACAATAACAACATATTATCAACATAAAAATCAATAAAAATGAAAAATAAATTAAGAAATACATATTTATTTTTGTAAAAAATACAAATTATCTTTATAGTTACTTTAAAGTACAAAAAACTAATATTTTAAGATATAGGTACACACATTTTACCTTACAGTAACACACATATGTTCATGTAGTATACATTTTGGGACTGCCGAGATAAAATAACACATATAAGGTATTATTACATTAAAAACATATTATCAAAATAAAATCAATAAAAAAATAAAAAAAAAATTAAGAAACACATATTTGTTCTAGTAAAAATACATATTATCCTTAGTGTTAGTTTAAAAGTACAATAAATTAATTTTTGAAGATGTAATAACACAAATTTTGCCTAACAATATCACAAATATGTTCATATTGTACACATTCTAGAACCGCCGAGATTTTTTCTTGAAATTTTTATTTGATCCAATAAGAATCCGTGAATTTTTATCTGGATATATTACACGATGTGAAATATTGTATTTAAGAATTTTCGTTTCACGATCAAATCCATATTGCTTTTCATTAAGAAACATTCAGGTAATTCCATGGAAATTATTGAAATAGCAATTAATGCATACCTAAGGAAAGAGATCGGACCACTAATATTTACATGGAAAATGAAACGTGTATGTGGTTAGGAGGTTGTGGAAAGTGTTTACGCTCGTAAGCTTAGGGTAAAGGCTGTGGTTAGGAGTTTGTGGAGAGTGTTTATGCTCGCTCATCATCACTTGAACATAAGCAACGTCAAACTCACTGGTCGGAAGGCTCCACAGGCATCACAAACACGTTCACTTGCCCAGAAAAGCATTGATGTTCCTCTGTAGTTGAAACCTTTAAAGTTGAGGTTTAAATATTTGTTCAGTAACTTCTTAATTGACAAGAAAGTTGTTGAGGCAAGTGTACTGTTCGAAGCTTTTGATCAATATCAGGAAACTAGTTATAATTTCCAAAAAAGTGAAAAAAAGTGAAGGGTAGTTATAATTTCAAAAAATCCAGAATCCAATGGATACGAGAAGGAGACTCGAATTCGACTTTCTTTCACAAGTTTATTAACAAGAGAAACATGTCAAACAACATTTGATGGACTGGTTATCGATGGAGCGTGGGAACAAGATTTTACTAGAGTGAAAAATGAGGTGTTTAGATTTTTCAGAGCTCATTTCTCAAAGGACAAAGAGGCCACTATTTCCCTTGCGCGTTTGATCACTAAGTTTGTGTGCGATAATGATAATTATTTATTAGTTGCACCATTTCTTGAAGAAGAGGTAAAATAAGCAGTATGGGGTTGTGGGAGCAATAAAAGCCCGGGTCCGAATGGTTTCACTTTCAAGTTTATCAAGAAGATGGCCGACTTTGAAAAAAGTCATCATGGTGTTCGTGGAGGATTTTCACAAAACAGGGAGGCATACTATTAATCAAAACTTCTCAATAAGGTTCTTGGCATACTTTGATTGGCAAATAAACACTCCTTGGGGCAGCTGCTTCACCTGAATTCCAAGGAAGTAAGTAATCTCCCCCATCATAGATATCTCAAACTGGCTGGTCATCAGCTTGCTGAACTGATCACATATCTTCTTGTTGGGGGAGCCAAAGATGATAACGTCGACATAGATCTGCACTAAAATGATATCGTCTCCATCTATTTCCTGAACAAAAACTGGGAAAGGTTATCATACCAGGTTCTTGGTGCTTGCTTCATGTTGGGTTATGGAGCTTGATCGACTACTTCTCATCCCAGCTTCTCGGTGATCCAACTGAATGGGCTTTAGGGTTTTGGCCTGGGATTCTTATAAATATCTACTTGATTAATTGTAACCCTATCATGAAAATTATTAGTAAATCTCCTGGCTTGGTAGTGCCCCCAGACGTAGTCTTTTACAGATGAACTGGGTAAGCAAATCCGTGTTATTTTCATTTTCGTTTTTAATTTAATTTCTCCATAATTGCAAATAAATCCTAACACTTCAACCCATAGATAGCCTTTTGAAACCTATAGACTTTGTTCCCAAACTCAAATCCTTGTAGCTATTCCACACAAACCTCTTCAGCCAAGATTCCATTCAAGAATGTTGACCTGACATCCATCTGATACACCTTGAACCCTTTGTGAACAACATAAGTCATAGTGCCTATAGAAGGAGAGCCGACTGTTATTCAAGTGGAAACAAGTATATATTATCCACTACAAATTATGAAACAAGTTGCAAAATTTGAAGAATGGTTAGAATTAAGGAGAACCATTGAATGATTGAGAAGGGAAGAAGAACAAAAGTTCTTACGAGGTGAAGATTAGACTGGATGTTCAAATCTAGAAATGTTATTGCAACGTAATTTCATTCAAGAATTTATGGCAGAAAGAATGAAGAAAGACAAGGCAAAAGGCAAGGGAGTTGCCACTAAAAAGGAATCAGAAAAGACTCAAAATTTCAAAGATTGCAGCTAGAGCATTGAGAGTTGCAATGAAAAATGAAGCTGATCCTACAACTGTATTCCCCAGAGGCAAATTTTGAGTGAAGAGAAAATTCCAACAGTGGGAGAAGGAAGCATTCATGTACTTGAAGCAGTTGGTCTTAACACTTTAGCTGAGAGTGAGGAATTGATTGAACCTATATGAGCAAGTGCTATAGGACCAATTCAAGTCCAAAGAACTGAAGAGTCAAACCAATCTGATGCTACTGCACATCAAGAAGATGTAAGAGATGAGGAAAATCAGGAAAATCAAAAGAATGAGGATGATGAAGATCATAATGATTCTCCTTGCAATGAAGGTTTCAATGATGATGATAATGATGATGATGATTCTGGTGATAGACCAATGGGAGGAGCACAAGCTGCTCAAACTCAAGAAAGTGATGTTCAAACTCAAACTCAGAATGCCCCTGAGGAAAATCGAAGCACTGAAAGAGCTGAAGAAATGAAGAAAGAGAAGGAGACAAACACTAATGCAATCGAAATCTATACACACTGGATGAAGTATTTAGAAGAGCGTTGTCCACTCCACCAATTCAGAGCCTTTCAACACTTGATGACAATGCTCTTGGTTTGTACATTAGTAAGCTAATGGCAATCCCATCTGGTAGGGAGGCACACACACCTATGAAAAGAAAAGTTTCACCTGCGGAGTTGCCAACTCTAAAGAATCAAAAGACTGGCAAGGGTAAGGGAATAATTATTCAGGAGATAGAGAGAGTAGAAGACAGTGATGAGAGAATGAATCCAAGGGAAGTTGTTGAAAAATTAAAAGCATGGAGAATACCTTATGAGAAATTGAAAGAGGAATTATGAAGGAAGTAAGAAAGATCCCTAATACTATTATCACCATTAGAGTCAAGAATGGGATGGGGGATGTAGTGAAGAAGATCCATGAGAAAGGAGTGAAGGAGAAGGGAGTTTTACAAGAAAACTTAAAAAATATTGTGGACACCCTCATTAAGAAGAATGTAACTTTAAAATGAGAGCTCACTTCTAGGGGAAGTGAAGTGAAGACCCTACATCTAACAATTGAGGAGATGAAAGGAGAGAATTCAGAGCTGAAGGTTATTGTGAGTGGCCTAAGGACTCACATTAATAGTCTGATCACTGATTCCAAAGCTATGAAGGAAGAGATTTTTTCTAAGCTTGACTCCGTTTTATCACATGTTGATGATGACAAAAAGGGGGAAAACAATTTGGTAAAACTAGCTTTTGAAGAAGTAGAGAAACAAAAAGGAGTGATTGTGAAGACTATTGAGGAGCAACAGAAAGCACTAGAAGAGATATTTTCTTCTTCAAAGTCTAAGGACTTATCCACAAGGCTTGCTGAGTGTGGTGAGAGTGGGAAAAATAATCAAGGAAAGATAATCAGATTACCCAACTTAAAGCCTGCAATGAAGTAACCTGTAGTTAAAGCTTATCAAGGTTAGGGACATTCTCAAAGACAATCAGGTGGAGGACATTGGGAGAGAAAGGTAATGGAAAGGCAGCAGCTCAATATTGAGCAAGGAAAGAAGAATTAGCAAAAGCACCATCGTGGTGGCTTTGTAAATGAAAGAGTGTTGTCTTAGCCTTTGAATGTTGATCAAGCCAATTGCTACCAAAAGAGGAAGAAGAAGACAAGAGAATTCAAAATTAAGTGAAGATAGAATTTCGGATGTTGTGGGAGGAGTTTCAGTCAATCATGAAAAAACACACAACACTGAAAATGATAAAGTTGTCAAAAGGCATATTTGAGATGTTCAGAGACTTGAAGAAAAATGGAGACTTGTATAGAGGTGACAATGCACATCTAGCTGAGGGAGGGAAAGCTAAAAGGAAGAGAGCACCTCCAAAGAGGCAATTCAAGTCCAAAAGAGAGGAAGAAACTTTCAACCAATGTGAATTGAGATTGATGATTCAATATGTTGAGGAGTTTGAGAAATCCCAGAAATTGATTGCTCAAGGGATAATACCTCGAAGACCAGATTCTGATGACATTCAAAATGAGGAGGAAGCAGATCCAAAGCATATGAGGAGATGAAGAAAGAAATTAGATTAGACATTAAAACTGTAATATTTTTTAGTCTATCTTAACCCACTGTAAGATGTATCTGGACCTTTTACTCAATGCAACTTAGTATTTATTTTCATTTATGTATGTTATTTAGTTTGTTCATTTCTTTGTATGATGATATGCAATATCTTATTACTACTGCATGAATGTGTTTTATGTAGTTTTCCATCATCAAAATAGGGGAAAATTTTTAGAACATTTTTTTTATATAGATTTTGATGATAGCAAAATATAGGATTGCATATTTGTAAACTAACATTTCAAGTTAAAATTGAATAAAGGAAATTACAATTGCTAAGTGAAGTCTACAGTTGTAGACTTATTAAAACTACAACTGGACAAGAAGTTACAATTGCAAACTTGACCCTACAGCTGAAGAGTAACGAGCAAGAGTAAAGCTACAGTTCAAATGATGAACCTTATTCAAGACCATTGGTGAATCAAGTACAAGGATTAACAAATGAAGATGCTAGAAGACCCTTAATAACTCAGATTAGTGAAACATTAACTTGCATTCACTAGAGAGTATTTAAGAATGAATTATCAAATATTATGAAGGCTTAATGAAGATCAAGTTCAAAACTAAGAATAAGGACAAATAGTACACCCAGTACTATTGTGAGTAGAAGAGGAGGACCACCTCATACATGTGAGAGTTTGTAGAGAGAAATGGTAGTCTTATCCAGAATTCAAAATTTTGAATTCTCTAAGAGATAAGTCATATATCTTCCTCTATAAATATAATATAATTTCAGAAGAGGAGAACAATAACAACTCGAGCTTTCAAGCATTCAACCCTGAGAAATCCTACAGCTAGCATATATTCTGGTAGCATACTTTGAGAGAGATTTCTTTTTTATTCATAGGATAGTTTGTTTGGATTTTTTTTGTGAAGAATCACATTTCTGTTGTGTTTTCCTCACCTATTTTGTATTGTTGTAATATCTACTTAGTGTAGATTTCTCTTTGTAAAATAAAAGGCTCTTTGTGAGTCTGTTGTATTCTTAGTGAACAAGTCAAATATTTTACCTAGATTAGTGATCTGAGTGAGAGCTATTTCCAAGGGGGAACAATCTTGTACAAGGATCTAAGTGTTCATCTTAGTGAATTTGGCACCTGAGTTGTGTAATAGTGAATGTATGAGGACCTTTTATAGTCTATGAACCACTACAAATCTTGCATGTGTTATTTACTTATTTTCTGTTATATTGCATATTCTTTATGTTTACATTGTTACATGCATCATTGTTTTTAAATCCACTGCATAAAACTTGTTAAATTGGAACCTGTAATCTACAACTGTACACTTAATGGTCACTCATCTGCAAATTCCATTGTTTACATTATTTTTCATTAACACACACATTTATTGCGCTACACACAAGAGGTTTTTCAAAACACTTCCAAAGTGTGAAAAATCACTCTGACAAGATATCTACAAACTGGTTTTATTTTCATTTGTTTTGAAAAACTTGCAGCTGTAAACTTTGTAGTCTACAGTTGTAACATTTGCGGTAAAAAACCTTTTATATTATTTTAAAACTTTAGGTACTATGAAGGCTCTAATATCCTTGTTCTAAAAAGTTTGAAAATTGTATTTGAGGGTCTATTCATGCCCTCCCCTCTAGACCTTCACCTCTTAAGGGACCAACAATCATGGAGTATAACTCTATCATGCAACATAGACTTTAAAGAAATTAAAAGTTCGCATGAAAAATAATTATTACAAATACATAAATAAATTACCGAATTAAGGAAAATATTAATTAAAAGTCCGTAGTGTGGAGTGAAAATAAATATAAATCGAGTGACTGAAAAGTTTGTTACTTGGATTATAAGAATTTATTAAACGTTAACACAAAGAGTTTAATATTAAGTAGCAGCAACAGGTACTGGAAAGTGGCACGTTTATTGCGGATCTTGGGCCTCAGCATCAAAACTTGAAATTTTAGAGTTGGGGGTGAGATATGAATCTCAATGGTGTTTTGCATATTGGTAGTATTCTAAAGTCTCATCATACTCACATTGTTCACGTCATATTAATAACATAATATGATCATAAGTGTATAACTCATTAGTATTACCATACATATTGGACGCTAGTGGAATGGACCCGAGAAATGGTCCCTTTTGGCCCCTTAACTTGCATAAGACCCGAAGATCATAACCCGCATGTTACCATAAATCATTGAATATGTCTTTAGACCGAAAGTCACCATAGCATTGTATGGAGCATCAAGGTTGGACCAAAAATTAATTTAACTTTGTATGGATCATCAAGGTCGGACCGAAAATCAACATAATTTAGCATGGATCGTCAAGGTTGGACCAAAAATTAATATGACTTAACATCGATCGCAAAGATCGTACAATTTAACTAAAGAACCCAACAATTAATATAACAATAATCACAACCTTATAGATAAAATCCACCTCTTGAGGACCTTTGTAAATTTTGAGGAAAGATACGTTCGAGTCCTATTTGCGAGTTGGCACTTTAACTAGCATAATTTTACTTTTTTTTAGTTATAAAAGTATTCAAGAATATTTCATACATATGTTCTTGGTAAAAGTTGGTCCGAAGGGAACTTTTAACACAATTAGTGTCTTATTCTCTTTATCTTTATCACTTAAAAATATATAGTCCTAAGCATTCAAACAAGAGAATATATTGTCCCAAACATAGCAAGAGAACACATGTAATAAATTTTAAATAGAAGAACTTGTAGTATTTTAGTGTGCTAAACTTCTAACAGAAAGAATATATATCATGCATAGTCTTAATGTTTTAAACATGCAATACATAGTGTTCTTAATCTTTAAATAATAAGCATGTTGTCCTAAATTTAAATTATGAGTTCAATTAGCATGAAAATAACTTAATCAATTATTATTTTTATTTAGCATTCGAGATTTCTAAGCCACTATCCTATCATGCTAATCAAGTTGGATCCATTTTAACAAGAATTTATTTTAAAATATTTCCCTTATTCTTAAGAAATTTTCAAGCTCATTTTAACACAACCAAAAATCATAAAATTTATTTAGTGGGAACATAATGAGATGTATAACACTCATAAATTTGTGATAAGTCATTTAGTTTGTAAAAAAATATTTTTTGATTCTTTTTCTATAAAAGGACAATAGCTTTCTTTGAGTTTCTAGAATAATTCCAGCAGTACGTTATTGGCGAAATAATTTGTGTAAAAATATTTAGGCCTGTGGAAAAATTCCGAAATAAAATACAGAGATTTCTAAATTCACCTAATATTTAATTGTATATTTTACAAAAGTTGTTCTTTAGTCGATTATTACTAGAAATTCAAATTTGGGACAGTTTGTCATATATTTTTAAAAAATCCATAACTTATTGAATACTACTCCAAATCACTTGATTCAAGTTGGGTTGGAAATCCAATTCATTCTAGGTTTATACCATATAAATATTTTTTCAAAGGTTGTAAGTTTTAGTGGCATATTTTGTTAAGATTATCTAGTAGGGTGCTCTTTTTTCAGTTTTTAGTTTCACATCCCCATGTTTATCCCCTTCCTTCATCTATCCTTCCATAGCAACTTCATTACATGAAAATAAATCCAAGTGGACCAAATATAGAATGCATATATACATATATATATATTAATACACATTTACACTTATAGAGCTCTAATAAGAGCTCTCTAAGAGAAAGTTATCTTAGTAAACCTCCCACTTAGAGAGCTGTTAATAACAGCTCTCTAAGTGGCTTTGGACTTAGATAGCTCTCTCTTAGAGAGCTCTTATTAGAGCACTAAGAGCTCTCTAAGTTTAAATATGCAGCATACATAGACATTCACTTTAGGGTTCATGGTCCTAAATAAATTCTACAGAATATGCCCATTACTAAGTAATTACATTTATAAGAACTTATTATATTGGTGGTTTCTTTGGAACCTTTTGTGGATCTTTTAGCTTTGGGCTCTCTTAATTCTTCTTGAGTTCCTTAGGAGTGGATTTAGAAACTGAGGATTGTTGAAATTGATCTTGACAAGAAAAAAAATGTTTATTAGCAAGTGGTCACAAGAATAAGGAAAGGAAAAGAAATTTAGCTTGTGTTGGTCCCGAAACGAGTATAAATCAGTGTATGGGGGGGGATACACTGATGTCAGATTTTCTCAAAAATCTCAGGAAAATGCTCTTTCAGACTTAGTCAGGAAGCTCCTGAAATGCTCAGTTAAACTGATGGTACTCAGGGGCAGCAGGGACGGATCAGCAACAAACCAAATAGGCTAAGTCAGAGTTGTGCTCTCAGAAACTCAGTAGAGATAACAAACCTACTGACCGCTCGGAAGCTAGTCAGTTGGACTACTATCTCAGTAAG
>JAPKLY010002835.1:0-22027 GCA_026898435.1 Prunella vulgaris | reverse complement strand
CAAGTAGTACCCGAAATGTGAGAATCAATAACCATTTTCTGCCAAAGCCTTCACACTAATACTCTGACATTTCCATAACCGTCTCATGTTCCTTACACCACCACTAAAACCTAATTCACCCACAACCTCTGCTCACACCTGCGACCTTCGCCAACATCAGCCGTCGCAACCGCCATTAACACCCTCGCACAGTCTGTTCTTCACCGGTTGACCCAACGGCAACTGTCCTCCGGAAATCTCACAATATCGACGCTCACGTCTGAAGCCACACCCACAACATATCACCAGAATTTATGTCACACAGCCACGTCTGGAAACCGCCACTCATTTACCCATCGCAACTTCTTTCTATAACCGGCAGCGACACACACAGCTCTGTCGCTCTTCTCTGAAATCCACCATATCTAAAGCTGCTCGACACCTTGAAGCCGTGCAACCACCGCCAGATTTGCCATGGCTGGAAATTGAAGAAACCGCTTCAAATCGACACCTGCTCGCCAGAAATCACACCACCCTGAATCCGATTATGGTAATTAGAAATTCAATTTGGGCCTGAGTCCAATTTAATTGTTTAGCACAAAGTTTCTTTTTACTGATTTCAGCCCATGTGCCCATTTGAGATTTGCGTGGAATGAAGGCCAGTATATTATTATTCAGATTAGAGGTAGAGACAAGATATTATCATTATTATTGATTCATATCTTTTTTTCATAGTAGGTTTGAAAGTTTATTCGTAGAGGGACTGAATTTTGAATTATTGTCTTTTACATCAGTTTTATTCAGGAGAGTTAGGGTTTACTTTTTGAGACAGATTCAGTGTTTTTCTTTGTGGATTTCTATAATAATTACGGTGATATCATTTTTAATTTTCTTTAATTTGTGAAATTTTTATCTTGCAATGGGTTATTTCATTATTGTTAGTTATATTGAATTTGCATTCTTGTTTAATTTAATTATGTTCTAATTAATTATGTGGTTGAGTATCATGACACCACCAGGACATTTGAAGACGTGGAACCAAGTGGCGACAGAGTTCTTGAGGAAGTTTTAACCTCCATCAAAGACCTTGAAGATAAGGAATGATATCAGTGGATTCCGTCAGAGGAGCAATGAGGGAATCAAAGAGGCATGGGAGCGTTTCTCACTATTGTTAGCCTCTTGCCCACAGCATGGGTTTTGTGAAGATCAAACGTTGATGTACTTTTTCAACGGTTTGAATAGTCACGATAGGATGCACCTGAATGCATGTGTTGGGAGAACTTTCATCAATATTCCTCCTGGGCATGCATATAACATTTTGGATGGGATATCTCAGAGTTCGACCACATATGATGAGTCGAGAGGGAGAGTGGCTAGTATAGAAGAAGGTGATAGAAATTCTCAACTCCTACTCAAGATGTTGGAAAAGGTGGAATCTCTGACTACTCAATTAGCCAAGGTAGAAGCTGGGCAAGGATATGGTTTTAGAGAGCAAGGGCCTATAGGGAATTTGAATAGTGTGGAGGATGTACAGTATATGGGCGGACCTCAGTATCAAGGAGGTCAACAACAGAATTATCAGGGTGGATACAATCAGGGAAGAAATCGGTACCAGGGTAATAATTATAACAATCAGTAGAAAAGGTACCAAAGAAACAACTACCAGCCTTTTCCTAAGAGGCATGAGAACTTTTCTTATGCGAACCCAAATGCAGTCGTGGTTACTCCACCTGGGTTTGACCCGGGTGCCAAGTTGCCAGATGGAAAGCCCTCAATTGAAGACACCGTTGTCTTTCTAATGAAGAAGATGAATGAACGAGATGAGAAGTGGGATTTGACAGTTCAACAGTTGCAACAGAGTCACAAGAGTTTAGAGCAACAGATGCAACATAATCAAAAGAACTTGGAGCATCAGATAAGGCAGTTGGCTACCTCTGTAGCTCTGTTGCAAATGCAGAGCAGAGGAAAGTATCCATCCACTACTGAAGTTAATCCAAGGGAACAGTTGAAAGCGATAAAACTAAGAAGTGGTACTCAGTATGATGGCCCCTCACATGCCGTTGATAGTGAGAAGGATGATGTTGCTCAAGAGGAAGAAGCTGATGGATCACACAAAGAAGAGGTAAAAGAGTTTGGGAAGAAAGATTAGCCAGAAAAGAAGAAGAAAGAAGAGCTTCCATACATACCTAAATGGAAGATTGCGAAGGAGAAGAGAGAAAAATAAGGGTTGATAAAGTGTGATAAGTTTGGGGTGCCTAAGACTCCTATACCTTTACCTTTTCCTCAGAGGTTTGTTAAGGCAAAGCTGCAAGAAAAGTTTGCCAAGTTTCTGGAGATCTTCAACAAGATCCATATCTGCATACCTATCTTTGAAGCCTTGGAGCAAATGCCCTATTACATGAAGTTCCTGAAAGATGCAATGGCAGCGAGGAAGAAGAAGAAATTGGGTGGTGAAGTAGTGAATCTGGCAGAAGAATGTAATGCAATCATCCAAATGAAGCTGCATAAGAAGTTAGAAGATCCGGGAACTTTTACTCTTCCATGTGAGAATGGGACTAGCGGAGTAATGATGGGTTTGTGTGATTTAGGGGCCAGCATCAACTTGATGTCGTATTCGATATACAAGAGGCTTAACATTGGAGAGATGAAGCTGATTGGAATAACTTCACAGTTGGCAGATAGGACCACCACTAGGCCTTCTGGAGTGGTGGAGGATGTTTTGGTAAAGGTTGAAAATTTCATCTTTCCAGTTGATTTTGTTATTTTGGATTGCATAGAGGATGAGGTGTGCCCTTTAATTTTGGGGAGACTATTCTTGGCCACTGGAGAAGCCACTATAAACATCAAGGAAGGCCATTTGAAGCTTCGATACAATGATGAGGAGGCCATTTTTCCGGTGATTAAACCGCTCCAGAAGATTGATGAAACAAAGGATGAAAAATAGGTAAAGTTAGTTGTGGGACTTGATGAAGAGGCGGTGGTTGAGAAGAAGTTGAAGAAGTTGTCTTCAGATCTCAACTACTCGTATCCTTTTGTTTGATAATTGGGTACCGTCCGGCATAGGACGTTAAACCTAGCGCTTAATGGGAGGCAACCCATTTTCTTGCTTTTGTTTATTTTCGTAGTTTTTTTTATTATTTCATTTTATTTCTTTTGATTTGTTAGTATGTTAATCCCTTTTTCTCTCCGAGTATGTGGTTTGTAGGCTTGAGACAGTTGCGTACAAAAAGGACACAAGACAAAGTGAAAAGTGCTAGACTGAAGAAGGAACTTTTGGGTGCTAAGTGAGGTACCACGAACCCAAATTAAGAGTTGGTAAAACTCTAAGTTTGGGGGAGTGTACTTGTTATGTTCTTTAATATTACACTACACAGGCGCACACTTGTCCTTGTTTGTCTTGCTGATTTTGTGCTTACCTTGTGATGTTGGGTGTATTTGCATTTGGTTAGTGTGTGAATTGAATTGTTTGATTACATGTAGGAAGGTGTAGTTTAGGCATGGTTTTATGTGAACACTCCAGGCTCAAACTTAGATTTTGCCTAGCAAAGCTCTAAGTTTGGGGAAGTGTATTTTATTTGATTTGGGATTTTTTGTACATTTGCACAGACGCACCTATCCTATTTGTATTTGTGGTTGTGAATGGGTATGTTTATTGTGATGATTCTTTGTTCCTAGGGTGTTGCTTAGCTGAGTGGTTTAGTGTTCTCACTTGTTGTGATTCAAACCTTTGGTCTTGAATGCATTGAGTTATAACTTGTTGTGGTGATGAGTTTATTGAAAAGAGCATTGAGTTACATTGATAACTGGTGAGAATTGAGCCTTTAACCGAATTATTACCAGGTTTATTACTTGTGAGTGGATCAATCATTGTCTATAGTTCTAGAACTTGCTTGTGCTTGAGACTGCATTTGTGTGAAACAATGGGATATGATATAAGCCATCTTTGATTTCATGAGTCACTTTGCCAAATATTTCCGAACCTGAATTCATAAGTCCGTAGTTAACCCTTTTGAGCTTGATATCCTGATTTTTTTTTTTTTGCTACCTATTACTTACAACCACTTATCCCTAAAAAGCCTAATCTCCCTATCTAGTGGAGGATAGAAAAAAAAAGTGGTCTTGTTGAATTATAATTTGAGTGAGGAAGTTTGTGTAAAAGTGCGTAAAAAAGTGTGAAAAAAAAGAAAGAAAGATGAGTGCCCTAAAAAAGAGAGAGGAAAATGAGACAAGTGAAAATAGTGAAAAGTTCTAAAAAAAAAAGAAAAATATATCATGGAGCTTAAAAGTTGCTTGGCTCAAGTGAAAAGAAGGTGAATAATTGTTGTTGAGTTTGCATTGAAAAGTGAGGGTGAGAGTTGATTACATTGAGTTGATGAAATAAATGAGAAAATCCGACTTTTATCCTCCACTAGACGAGTCACTACTTCCAAAATTCATTCTACCTTTTCCAAAGAGCCAACATTACATCCTATTGAAGTCCTATTGATCCTATTTGTTGAGCATATTGAGTGGTGAAGTGAGGAAATTTGTTGCAAGCCTATGGTGACTATTTGGCATGACATGATTGTTGAGTGCATACACGTCCCTATCTTTGCTTTGAGTGTTGAGAGAAATACTTATCCCTGAGTATGTAACTCATGCATTTGGATATTGTACAATTCGCTGTGACTTGTTGGAACTTTTTGTGTTTTTTATTTTTGGGGTGAATTGCAATAGTTGAGAGTCTACTCACTTGTTGAGTATGCAATTTGGGAATGGAATTTCTCACAATTTTCTCACCTTGTTCTTATTTTCTTTTCGTTGCTCGGGAGGAGCAACACTTTAAGTTTAGGGGAATGATTGGTGTGAAATTTACTTGGAATTCGTGTGCTTAAATTGCTAATTTTAATAGAATTTCTTGTATTTTTTATTTCTAATTTGATTTATTTGAGCTTAATTGTCAAGATGGTCCCACGTGTAAAATTCAAATTGACCAAGAGGGACCACCACTTTGTAGTGCAAGTAGTACCCGAAATGTGAAAATCAATAACCATTTTCTGCCAAAGCCTTCACACTAATACTCTGCCATTTCCATAACCGTCTCATGTTCCTTACACCACCACTGGAACCCAATTCACCCACAGCCTCTACTCACACCTGCGACCTTCGCCAACATCAGCCGTCGCAATCGCCATTAACACCCTCGCACAGCCTGTTCTTCGCCGATCGACACCAGCGGCAACCACCCTTTGGAAATCTCACAACGCCGACGCTCACGTCTGAAGCCACACCCACAACACATCGCTGGAATTTCTATCACACAGCCACGTCTGGAAACCGCCACTCATTTACCCATCGCAACTCCTTTCTGCAACCGGCGGTGACACACACAGCTTCGTCGCTCTTCTCTGAAATCTGCCATATCCACAGCTGTTCTACACCTTGAAGCCGCTGCAATCGCCGTCGGATCTGCCATGGCTAAAAATTGAAGAAATCGCTTCAAATCGACACATGCTCGCCAGAAATCGCACCGCCCCGAATCCGATTCTGGTAATTAGAAATTCAATTTGGGCCTGAGTCCAATTTAATTGTTAAGCCCAAAGTTTCTTTTTACTGATTTCAGCCCATTTGCCCATTTGAGATTTGTGTGGAATGAAGGGCGGTAGATTATTATTCAGATTAGAGGTACAGACGAGATATTATCATTATTATTGATTCATATCTTTTTTCACAGTAGGTTTGAAAGTTTATTCGTAGAGGATTGCCTACCATATTATCATTATTAGGGATTGAAACTTTCAATCCCTACTAGTTGATTCTATGCCTACCATATTATCATTATTATTGATTCATATCTTTTTTTCCTTGAATCCCCAAGCTAATAAGCTAGTTACCTCAGTGCCAAAATGATAGATGATTCTATGCCTACCATAATTACCCTGGTCATAATACAAGCAAGTGACGCGACCTTCTGAAGCAGTTATGGAAATTATTCAAAGAAGAAAAGCTAGCGAGTTCGTCAAGAAGCCACTCCCAAGGGAGACCCATCAGGAGGAAGCAAGCCGTTAGGGGAGAGTAAGACAGAACACCAATGTTATGTTGCTCAGTTGAAAGACGGCGATGATGATGATCCTATGGAGTAGATACCCCCACTGCGACAAGGGGGCAAGTCCACATGATCAAGCCTAGAAGCACACTAGGGGGCCTGACCCCAGTCCTGAAAACTTCCAAGTAGAAAAAGAAGGCGGAGCTCAGGGCCTCAGTGAAGTGAACTTGGTCAGCCTTCCTAAACCAACTATCACAAAAAATGATGTGATATCATTCTCAAATGAGGATTGGGAGGGGGTACTGTTGGGATATTCACCGAGTTTTGATTCATATTCCCAAACCCCTGAAAAGATTATTTGCCCAAGTACAAATTCAGGATTGTATAGAGTCAGGAATAGAATAAGGATAGGTTAGACCTTTTATATTGACATGTATTCAGTTCAGAGGGAACCATGTATTCAGTTCAGGGGGAACCATCCTGAAGACTGAGTTCAGAGGGAACCATCCTGAAGACTGAGTTCAGAGGGAACCATCCTAAAGACCGAGCCATCATGAAGATTCTTGAAGACGATCCTGAGAAGACCATTGATGTTCTATGGACTGTTTCTAAGTGCGGTCAGGACAGAGCATTTCAGTGATGGCAGAAATAGCCTGAGTATTCAGGTTGAATGTTCAATTTAATTGACACTTCGTAATTCCTAAAGGAAATGGCTACTGAAAATTTGGGACTACATTTATGCTAAGAGACAGAAGACAAAGAGAATGTCAGAAAATCCAAGATAATATTTATACCTGAGTTGAGTTGCAAATCACTCAAAGTATTAATAGTACGATGAAGCATTAAAGTTTTGTCAATAACTAGTTGTTTGAAGGACAACCAGTAAGACGAAGACACATATGTACGAACACTGACATCCTCATTAAATGTCTGTAGTCGTAGGTGGTGCCATAAGACCTTTTCACCAAAACAACATGTCGAAAAATAAACGTCACATCTCTAGGCTGCAACCTACCTAAAATAAGAAGATTTGTTTTGATCTCCTCCAATGGATCTATAACAAATCTCTCCTATAAATACAGAAGACCTTGCACCCAAACAAGGTGACGAGAAATTTTGAAGTCAAGATTAACCAAAGATTCAAGCGCTCAAATCACTCAAGCATGCAACACTCTGCAAGTTTAAATTTTCCTAGTGTTGTTAAAGAATTTTTTCTGTATTAGCTTAGTTGTGATAATCCATCCTTAGCATTGTTTTGTTTGTAAGGATTATCACACCTTAGTTGGAAAGCGTTTGAAAGCTAAACCTCTCAAGTAGTGACTTGGTGAAGTGGGAAGGACTAGGACTTGTAAAACTATCTAGGGGTCCAGTTCCTGAGAGAGGAAGGAGACTGCCATGCACATTGGCACGTAAAAATACAAGTATCAAATCCTGAGAGAGGATTTCTCTTGTTAAATCAGGATCGTGGATTAGGAGCTTGAGTCTCTGAACCACGTTAAATCTCTTATTTGTTGATTTACTGTTTTGCATCCTTAAATTGTCATTTTCTCAGTTAGGCATTCAATATTATTTTTGTTCAGGAAGAATCAATCTTCTTGGCCTGAACCGGCGCACAGTCCTTAACCACGTTTTCAACGCTAAGCTAAAATGTTTTCAGAAAACATAAAATGAGTATAACTCAGGGCTCACACTTCCAAACTTGATCAGGCTTGTTTAGATAGACATCCAACTGACTAGCTCCAAGCGGTCAGTGGGTGGGTTATCTTTACTAAGCTTTCTCAGAGCATGTTTTCAGGACTCAGCGTATTTAGTTCTTGAACTGTCAGTTCGAGCGACTTCAGTTCAGTGAGCATCATCAGTTTAAGCTGACTGAGTTTTAAGCATTTCTTCCTGAAAAGGAAAATTTGTTATCAGTGTATTCCCCCCCCCCCCCCAAAACACTGATTCAGACTCGTTTCAGGACCAACATGTATATTGCCCCAAGAATGATGATTTGGTGATATCCTGAGAAGCTATAATATGAAATTCAACCCTAAGAAGTGTCATTTTGGGGCTAAGTCAGGCAAATTCTTGTAACACAATGTCAGTCACCGAGGAATTGAAGCTAATCCTAACAAAATCAAAACAATTATTGATCTCGCTAAACCATCGAACATAAAGCAAGTGTAGTACCTGATGGGATGCCTGACATCCCTTAACAGATTCATATCGAGACTTGGAGACAAGAGTAGACCTTTCTTCAACTCCATCTAGAAGAACAAGTTCTCCTACAATAGAGAGAGTCAGGAAGCCTTTCATCGCCTGAAAGAATACCTGGCCAAGCCAGTTCCCGGCGATAAATTATATGTATATCTCGCCGCATCTAAGACAGCCCTAAGTGTCGTCCTCATTTGGGCGGATGGCCAGCAACACTTGCCTAAATATTATGTTTGTCAGGTTCTGCATGAAGCAGAATTAAGATACACCCCTCTGAAAAAATTGGCTTACGCTTTAGTCTTGAGTGTGAGGAAGCTCAGACCCTACTTTTTCGACCACCAGGTGGAGTGCTCACTACCTTACCAGTCAAGCAGGTACTCCACAGGCCTGACACCAGCGACCGCTTACTAAAATGGTCCCTGGAAATAGCTCAATATGGTGTAAACTATGACACACGCACTGCGATTAAGGCTCAGGCCATGGCCAACTTCGTGGTCGAACTTACATTCCCTGAATATCCAACCAAGGTAAATCACCCACTTTGGAAACTCTATGCTGATGGATCATCAACGAATACAAGTGCGGGGGTAGAATCGTTATGACTGGTCTTGAAGGGAAATGCTTCACCAACGCAGTTCGTTTTAGTTTCATAGTGACAAATAATCAGGCCGAGTATGAGGTTTTGGTAGGAGGCCTAGAACTCCCATTAGTTATTGCGGTCAGGCACCTTCACATCTTTATGGATTCCATATTAGTGGAGTATCAGTTGAAAGGTGAATATGAGGCCAGGGACTGATTAGGGTCATAATTGCATCATTTTGCATTCATTTCTATACAATTTTGATGAGATTATATTCATATTTTGACCCTAATATGGTTTACATTGTGCTATTGACCATTTGTTGGCTAGAAAGTATGTTTTGTAGGGAAAACAAGCAAAAACGAGGAATTGCCAACTATAAGGGTTAAGACGAGGTGATTTGAGTGTGTGGAGATTTTTAAAGTACTCAATTGTAAACCCTAGGAAGATCGGTGGAAAATGGAAAAGTCAAAAATCGGACGTCGGAGGACTGCCTAGCTCGTGCGCCGTGACACTCAGCTCGCGCGTCCAAGCTATGTTCGCGCGCCAGGACCTCACGCGACCAAGCGCACGATCAAGCCCAGCAGTCCAGCTCGCGCGTCCTCCAACTCCAGCTCGCGCGGCAATACATTTTTCTAAACTTTCAGGGGTAGTTTCGTCTTTTGCGCATGTTAATGAAGGGCATTTTGGTACAAGCATGAGGAGTACTATATATACTTGAAGCATCAGATTTCCAAGGACATTCTACACACTTTCATTCATTTTCTTAGATTCTCAATTAGATTAGGGAGTTAAGAGAAGTTACTAAGTGGGTTCTTAAATTTTTTTAATCTTCTTTCTTCAATTACTTTTCATCCATCTGTTGGATCGATGATCCGTTTGTTGCATTAGATTAGTCGTGATTAGAGCTACGCTTCTGCAGTTCGGTTTTGCGTTTTAAGTTCCGGATTGCAAGTTGGATTCCAAGGTAGTAGATAGCACTTTCATTTCCATTGTTTTAGGTGAGTTTGTAATCTTTTTTCATACTAGTTGTAATCATGATGTTAGATAGCTTAATTTTTATTTTGTTCATTCAATTAGCCATGGGCTGATTTCTATATGCATTTGTGTATGAAACCTATGTAGTAGTTTGGCAATCCTATCAATCCTATGAATGTTTTGTGATATTGAATGATTAATTCTCTTAACTGATGTTATAAAAAACGGTTAATGGACCAATTGGATGTTTAGAGCCCTAATGGATTAGCAAGACATGAGAATTGAGCTTATTCATGAATGTTCTTTATTGAATGTTGTGCATGCTAAGTGTTTGATGAATTGCCCCTAGGTCAATGAGAATTGTCTAAGTGTTTAGTCACCTCAATTAGGGTATTAAGGATCATTAGAGAGATCTAGGTTCTGAATAAAGCTCTTGCTTAATTGATCAATCAATTGAACTTGCATGATTAGGAGAGATAGGCACCAAATGAATCATAAGTGGATTACATTAATGCATGCTTCCACTCTTGCTCACTTTGATAAAAAATGATAAGTAAACTTTCTTATTTTGTCAAGAAAAGTAGGTAAATACCCAAGCCTTTTATTGTTTTCTTAGTTTCAATTCTTAACAACAATCTTACTTTACATTGCCCTGTTTCCCTATGTTCGATATTATAACTTGGTCATCTTGCTACGTCTACAACTACCACGTGCACTTGTGTGAGACACGAAATTGGCAAACAGGGACGAGCAGTTTGCCAAATATCAAGACCTGGTCAACAGCCTATGCGAGAAGTTTGAACATGTATTCATTGAGAAAATACCCCGCGAACATAACTCCTAGTCTGATACCCTTTCGAAGCTGACATCTTCCAAAGGGGCAGTCGACTTCACCCACATCATATTAACTATGTTACCTGAGTCATCCATTAGCTCGCAATTATTGGTGTCCCTAGCTGAACAAGACAACACATGGTTGACCCCTATCTTAGCATACTTAATGAATGGCACCCTCCCGAGGACATAACAGAGGCATGACAAATTGAGATGCGAGCATCACGATTTTGTGTTATTGAATAACCAACTTTACAAACGAGGTTCAAGCATGCCTTTATTCAAATGCATCACTCCTAAATAAGGAAAGACAGTTTTAACTGAAATACATAAAAGGGTGTGCAAAAACCATGGCAGGGGATGATCCTTTGCACATAAAACCATTTGTCATGGATACTTTTGGCCAACTCTAAGGAAGGACGCTATTTCCTATGCCAAAAGCATGCCATCAGTGTTAGGTGCATGTCCAAATAGCTGCAGGCTCCTAAACTCATCACATCTATGTTCAGCCCTTGGTCATTCTCTCAGTGGGACATTGATTTGATTGGTCCTCTACCCACTGCTTGAGGAGGAATAAGTTATCATCGTGACAACTGATTTTTCACCAAGTGGGTAGATGTTGACCCCCTTGCCAAAATCGATCAGATTCAAGTGATCAAATTCATTTGGAAGAACCTAATATGCAGGTCTGGGCTCCAGCAACCCATCATTTATGTCAATAGAAAACATTTTGATGGATCAGAGGTTAGAGAATTATGTGATAAGTGGAAGATAAGGAAAGTGTTTTAAACTCCTTATCACCCCCAGTCCAACAGTCAGGTGGAAGCAATCAATAAAATCATTAGAGCTACCCGACGTCCTATTGCTTGGTATTCGGAACTAAGGCCGTCATACCTTCAGAAGTGGTAATCCCAAGTCAAAGAACGTCTCAAGTTTTCAGTAAAGAAAATAACTCGATCGAGAGATTGGATTTGGGCCTGATAGAAGAGTGCGTGTTGAAATCAGCGCACAAAAATGCAACCTATAAACAACAATCTTAAAGACACTTTAATTCTAAAGTCAAACTCATAAAATTCAATGAAGGAGATCTAATACTGAAAAATGCAAATAAGATATCCAAAGGAGTATTCGGTCCTAACTAAGAAAGACCCTACATGGTGACAAGATGCCTGCCAATTGGGCATACGCACTTGAACTTCCTGATGGGACACCGGACCAGTACCCTTGGAACGTATCTCATCTCAAAAAGTACTTTTAGTAGAATAACTCAATTCCTTGAAAGGGGCATGTAATTCCACGATAAGTACTATTGTATTAGTTATGAAGGAAATTTTGATTATTATTTCAGTTTAAAATAACTGTAGGACTCGCACCCATCTCACAAAGCTCAAGGGCTCAAGGATCCGCTCTCTATCTATTTGGGATAAGAGCTCATCTCAGGATCCTGAAGAGTCACTGAGCTCTGAAGGCAAGATAATTTTGAAGTCGTCACAGCTAATTATCTCGCTTAAAAATGCTTCCACTATCAGGATCAGGCGCAACTAATTTTCTCCCTGAATCTTGAATCAATAAACATTTCCAGTTAAAGGCAATCTCATCAGAGTCAACTCAGCGAGCTAATTATCTCGTGAACAAGTTATTTGGGCGGTGAGGTTTAGGCGAGCTAATCATCTCATTCATTAAACTCAATATTAAGATCTTTTAAAGGCAATTTTGTTAAAATTAATCCAATGAGCTAATTATCTTGCAATAAATATTCTTGATGATCGAGTTTCAGGCGAGCTAATTATCTCACTGAACTCATTAAACTCTTCAAAGAGCGGTTACATGAAAATAGTCAGCGAACTAATTTCTTGCTTAAAAGCTATTTTCCATTGAGGATCGGGCTAGCTAATTACCTCCCTGATCCTGAAACATTGTCCTTCTGAAGGCAATGTCAAACAATTTAACAAGCGAATCAGTTGGCTTTTAATAAGTTGTTTTCTAGACTCAGTTTTTTCAGGTCCAAACATCAGGATTTCTGATAAGAAAGTGCACGGAAACTCATTCAAAAAATAAAAGTCAAAAACTGATAGAATGTCATTTCATTCAGAATAAAATATTTACGAAAGGTGCTCCACTCAGAGAGATTACATTGCATGAACCTGACAAATATACAAGAAGAACTTCCTATCTCTATAGCCCGAAAGTGGTGTAATCTTCGATCAGCTCTACCTCCGGCATAGTGAACGGGTCGTGGCGACCACTGTGGGTGACGGTGGCTGAAAGACAGACGGTAGCCATTTAAGACCACTGGAGGGGCGATCAATAAAAAAGGGTTGCCCCGGATTCTCACAATTAGAACATTACCGGAGGACTTAGGGAAAACTCAATGATTGGAGGCCATATGCTGTGAACTCAGTGCCACAACTACCGAGGGGGGAAATAGGACGCTGGGGGCCGTGTTGGGAATGTGACCCAAGCCTGAAGAAAAGTAAGAAGGAAACAACTTGAGTTCACCAACATCTCCAGGAAGCCCGGTAGATGGAACTCCATAGTTGGCGTGGAAGGGATGTTATGAAGCTCGTCCTCGACTGCATCAGGACCTAACTCCTCTTGGCCACCCAATGACTCATATTCATTAGACCTACATAGTTTCATGGGTAGTTAGCTCTGACTTGTGCCCTAACCAAAGGTCAGGACCAAATAGGACCGGCCGCTTTTTTCAGACTCACTCTCGAAGGAAGACTCCATCAACACAAATACTCAATTCTAAATGCCAAAATGGTGAAGTACAAACTCACGGTAATGACTTGCAATAAGGCAGACTATTTATAGATAAAACCATGGGGCACAAGTGCAAATTTGAAAAGTTTCCAAATAAATGTGAAAGGGTTTTCAAAACAAATTCAATGGTCAATCCATACGAAAGTAGTTGCTGCATCCACATCTCGAGGAACATCTTAAAGAAACGGCGAGGAACAGTTATGTGATGAGTCAAGGGTTCAGTGGGGTCAAGCCACGTGTAAAGTGAACGAAATTGCTAAAACTTTAGCGGAGCTCCCAATGAACGTAAGTTTCAAAAAAACATTAAGGTGCGTAACGTTAGGGACAGAGAAGCCCTCAGATTGAAAGTGCAGACCAAAGATGCTGAGCCCGGAAGCTTGAAAGAAAACCCAGTGTCTGTGATTAGGAATTTATCACCAGGATAACCGTGAGCCACTGAACCAACTCTTCCCTCAAGAAAATTAAGAAAAGACCTTGGGGGCAATTGTTGTGGCACAAATATTCCTAAATTTATTTAGCCCAACCCAGATCCAAGAAAGCTCTATTAGGTCCTAGTCCATGGAGCTTAAGGTAAGGCAAGTTGACAAGCTTCAGGACACTTTAAATATTACGCAAGCCTGAGTAGAGGCCGTTAGGCAGTCCTGAAAGAAAAGGTACTAATCCTGAGGTAAACTTAGGATCAGGGCCAGGATACACATAAAACTTAAAGTCAGACAAGTCACCAGAAGACGCAAGAGGCCTAACTTGAGTGAATAATCATTCCAAGGAAATAAAATCCAATACTAATCTCGTATCTCCACATTGATTCAATTACCATAGTCGGAAGGGCACCTATCCCAATATTTAAAGAAAGAAGTTAAACATGAGAAGTTACCTTGACACCCACGATCTTTAGGTCATGACCTAACGTAGCAAGAAGAAAGACACGACATTCAAACACGTGTACATTAGGACTTAGTTTTAGCCATTATAAATTAGTCATTTCCCTACAGAAAGAAGGATTGCCATTATTATTCTCTTGTACTTACAACATACTTTTGCTCATAATAAATACAAGACGAAGCACATTAAAGTCCTAGCTCAAAACCGTGGCTAGGAAAATCGGTGAGTTATTTTCATACAGTTATGAATACTATCGTTCCTAATAAGCCCGCTAGAATTTTCAGGAACAAACAAGTTACACGGTGCACTTGGTGCACAAGAGACGTACTCATTTATAAATATTACTAAAATAAAGCATATGAAAATTGAAAAATAATAATATTTTTCAACAATTCATAAGATTTTTCTTGGATCAAATATTATCCAATGTTTTAAGAGTCATAGTGCTCCAACCATCAACAGCAACCACTTGTATAGTCTTGTTCCATATCTGAAATACTTAAGAAAAATATAAAATAAAATGTACTTAATAAACAGGAAATAAAATTAAAAAATAATTATTAGACAAAAAAAATACATGAATAAATACAAATTTCAGTAGGAATATATAGAGAGAGTTTATTACAATCAAATTCACTATTTTTGTTACCACTTTAAATTAGGTTCATTGACTTTTCAATATTAAAAATAAGTGCACCTTTTTTTAATATAAATATAATCATCTCCTCTCTAAATTTTTCACTGTCTCTCACGCTCTCTCTATTTCAAAAATTGAAATAAAAAAAGGGTGCGATGGCATAGGTCATGACGAGATCGAGAATGGAGGAGAGAGACGAGGTGAAGGGAGTACAGCGACACGTAGGGGTTTTAGCGAATGCAGGGGTTTTGACGATCGCTATTTCTGCTCGCGCAAAGGGTACAACAACAATGTGGATGTGCGAACAGCTGTTGTGTAACGGGGGGCAAGGCGACGACCGACTGCTACTCCGGTGAAGAATTAGGCGTGTATAAAATTTGGTTGATAGATTTGTTGAGAGAGAGACGGATCTGGTTCTCCCCTATTTCATCCACCAAAATTAGGCATTTACGTCTTTGCTTCGATTTTGTTGTTATTCCTTCTATTTTAGTTCTTCCCCGATTAATTTTGCTTCTCCCGGATTAATTTTGTTTCAATTTTGTTGTTATTCTTTCTATTTTTGCTTTGTGTTGATTTGGTTTTTTGAGAGAAAGAGTTTTTGGTCCTGATTTGATTCCAGATTAATTTGTTCATATTGCTTTTGTTTAGATTTGTTTAGTGGTATTAGTTTAGCTTTGATTCCAGATTACTTTTGTTTTGATTGTAATAGCGGCTCTCGAGGCATGAATGCACATATAATGAAATTTTATGTTGTCTTACAAATATTTGGATTTTGGTACAATATGCCATATGTATGCATGACGATGTTGATATATTGTTTTACTTAAAATTATGGTTATTGCACCCAAGATATTTTGTTTAAATTTATTTAGTGGTATTTGCTCAGATTAATGATGAAGATGATCATGAGAGTTGCAACGGATAAAGACAGGTTGAGGAAGACGAAAGAAAAATGAAGTGAAGTCTGTAGTTGAGAAAGAGGAAAAAGGAAAATGGTTGCAGTTTGTGGGTTTATTTTGTAATGAAGAACATAGGTTTTTGTGCAAAGTGTAATGAAGAATAGAGATTTTTTCAGTTTATTTTGTAAATTTTATTCTTGTGCAAAGTTTATTTGTTGTGTGTGCAGATGTTTTTTCTCGTGTGAGCAAAGTTTATTTTTTGTATGGGCAAATTAATTTGAATCCAATATGTATAGGTTTGAAATTTGTTAAAATAAATTGTGTGCAAATTAAAACTGTAAATTAATAATTTGTGCAAACTAATTTTGACTTATTCGTGCAAACTAATTTTGCTTTGTTGAACAAAATATTATGCAAACGGTTATGTCTGTTGTGTAAATGTTTCTGCTTGTTGTGCAAAGTAATTTTTTCGTTTGCAAAAAATAAAATGTGAACTTATTTGTAAGTTTGATTTTTAGTGAACCTAATTTAAAATCTTCCTTATAAAATGCACAAGTTGTAAGTGCAAAAAATCACTTGCACAACAAGACAAAATTAGATTGAACAACAAGTCAAATTAGTTAGCACAAAATATTAATTTATAATTTTTTTTATTTGCACACGATATATATTTACAAATTTTAAATCTATTTATTTTTTATTAAATTTAATTCGCACAAAATAAAAATATATTTTGCAGTCTTTAGATAATCTTTGCACAAACCAAAAATTTACATATTTATATATTTACAAAAATAAAAACCCCAAAAATTGAAGAAACTAAATCGAAATTCGTAAACTAACAATCATTCCAACCCTTAAATCAAATCTAACCAAAAATCACCAAGTGTAGAATAAAGTTGCAATATGAAGTTTTAGAAAAGAAAATTTATTGTTGAATCTATACTTTCATCACCATCCATCACTTGATTTTCACCAAAACCAAGAAACCACCATTCACAGCTCTATCGCAAAAGACCACAGCTCTGTCACTAAAGATCACAACTTGAAGCACCACCATTCACAGTTCCATCGTCAAAAGACCACAACTTTGAAGCATTCCCCCTCCAATTAACTCTCCGCCGCCTCCAAAATTGAACCCTCCCCCAAATTAAAAACCCTCAGATGACATACTGAGCTCAGGTTGGCATTGCCCGCCACTGTGCCGCTGCCAGTTGTGCTCCTCACTTGAAATCGGAACTCATAGCGCGAGATATGCGTCCCTCCATTGTGAATTCGTAATTGTCGTCTGCAGTCGCCCTCATCTCTTCCATCTCCCCTTCAACCATCACCCAACTCTCTGTCTTCACCAAATCGAAGTCGCCCCTAACTCTCCTTCAACCATCGCCCACCTCTCCATCTTCGCCGCCATTGTTCGTCTTCCTGTCGCCTGAAACTTATTCGGTGTCTATCTTATTCTTCTTGTTGTCGCTTGAAAACTTATATTCAAAATTTAAATTGCAAAATCAGAGAGATGGAGAGAGAGAATATATTTATATATAAAAGCATGTGAACCAATTTGTAAAGAAAATAAATTGATAAACCTATTTGTAAGATCTACAAGAAATATAAATCTTGTTGTAATAAACCCTAGTACTTAAGATATAAATTAGTAAGTCTTTGTTACACTCGCTCCATCCTATCCTACTATTCATTTTCTACAAATACATTTAAATCATACCTCATTCAATTAATAATTACAACTTGGTGTGTAATTAATAACTTACAACTTGGTGCATTTTATAAGGATGACTTTAAACTAGGTTCACCAAAAGTCAACTTTATAAATAGGTCCACATTTCAGCTTTTTACACACACGTAGAAATTACTTTGCACAACATAAAAAAAACGTTTGCACAACATACAGAATCGTTGCACAACAAGACAAATTAGTTTGCACAATGAGCCAAATTAATTTACACAATAGCGAAAATATACTTAGCACAAACCTATTCATTTTGGACTAAATTTAATTTGCACAAAAGTGAATATATACTTAGCAAACACAATATATAAACTTTGCACACAAGATAAATACACTTTGCACAGTAACACAAATTACACAAAATATTCAACCAACTGCACAATATTCATCCCAAAACTAGAAAATTACATCTAAAAAAGCTATTCACAATTACAACAAAAATTCATCAAAAAATCTATCCATGTTCGTTCAACCCCCCCTGTTCAGTCTGCTCACCCCCAAAACTGATATTCAACCATGGAACCCTAATTTTGAAGCCACCACGTCCACCTTAATTACCCGAAGAAGAGGAAAAAAAATAAATCGGAAGGGAAAAGAAGCCGATCGTCGCAGTTGCTTTCTGGATCAAAACCATGGTTCTCCCTGCCTTCGCCTTTGTTCCCAGATCAACACCTTTATTTTTAAATCCACGTCGTCACTTTATCTTAACCTCCGCCGCCGCCCTTTCACTCTATCGCCGATGGAAGATGTGGCCATGACCGCCGATCGGAGCCACCATTGGCCATCGTCTTCTCTATCCCCTGAAACACGACGCATGGCCGTCGCCTGAAGCCACTCATGGTGCGAGGCCACCGATGTCCTCCCTCCGTGAAGAATCATTGCCTAAAGCACGCCGAACGCCCGTTGCCTCATGCCGCCGCTCGCCTTCTTCCCCCATTTCTCTCTCTTTGCTCTCTCTTTTTCTTTCTTTCCTTTCCTCCTCCTTTTCTCTCTTTCATTTCCTTTTCCTTCCCCCCTCTCTCACAGTTTTAAATTACAAAAGTGAACTGATTTGTCATTTGAATTAGTAAACATATTTTAAAGTTTCACTCCAATTTAGAACTTATGTGTAATAAACCCAAAATAATATTTATGGTTTTATTTATTTAAATTGATTAATAGATTCATAAAAAATATTTTATTTATTCAAGTACTACAAATTAGTTCAATCTAAAAAATCAAATACAAAAATGAAAATGGGACAGAGAGAGTATGAGTTGATACTTTTTCTTTATTTTTTTAAGAAAATTATTTCTGCGACGAATAAAATATTATCTACGATGATTTTCTTTTTTCTTTTTACAATTGATTAATTAACATTTTATGAGAATGATGCACCATGCACACAAATGCTACCTTTTAACAATATATATTAAAACTGTTGGATGCAATTAGTCGAAGCATGTTAATAAACATAAAATGAAGATAATTTTGTGTGAAATTGTTGTATAGTATTAAATTAATACTATTTAATTAGTTTTAATTTAAAATATATTATTTATTAATTCAAAAATCATTACTTTAAAAAAAAAAAAGTTTAATAAAAAAATAAGAATATTTTTATTAAAATTAATTAAAATTTGTTAATATATTATTATATTTTATACATTTTTATTGTTTTTTTTTTAATTTGATAGCTCTCATACTACAAGACTATTACTCTCAGGGTGTGTTTGATAGTGTGTAGAAAATTAGTATGTAGTGGTAAGATTTCAATTATTAAGTGAGAGAGTTGTATTAAATCTTACTATTTGGTAGTAGATACTTAAAAGTAGATTATTTTTATATGTTGTTCGGTATAATTTAGTTGTTACGATTTAATATTTATTTTTAATATTCTAAATTTTTTATTAGTGTTCGGTGGGAAATATATGTATTAGTATTTGAGCAAAAAAAAAAAACGTTTTCAATGACTAACAAGACCCACAAAATAAAATACAAATATGTCCACATATTTTTATACATAAATTCTTTTCAAACATATCATCGAACACCTTATGTGCTTCGTATATTCCAAAAGAACCCAACATTGCTGAATCAAGAACAAATTGAGAACACTTCAGAAACAAGAAATAAGGTATCATGAGTTGCTAATTTTTCCAATTCATCTTCCTCAATTTTCTCAATTCATCTTTCCCAGAAACAAGAAAGAAGAGAGAAAAAAACAAAAAACAAGAACACTGCAGAAACAAATTTTTCCATTTCAACTTCCCACATTTTCCCAATTCATCTTCCCGAATTTTCACGCCATCAGTCTTCTTCCTCAATTGTCTTCCAAAATTTTGTAAAAGGGCTTTACCGGAAATGCTCCTAGTCATAGGCATAAAATAATTAATGTGATTAAAGGCATTACTCTGTGCATTGAGATTGAGATAACCACTGGTTCAACGTGAGTTGTCATCTAAAAGCAATTAATCATATTTTCTAATTATCGGATACGAATATTAATTTCAATTAAAAGCTACAACTCAAACAGAAATAAATAAATTTAACAAAATCAACGTTAAAACGGTTAAAGCAGAAGCATGAATCACTCACCATCTTCTTCGAGCTCGCTGTCGATCGACTTGAACTCCTTAGGGTGCGACATCTGAAGTGCATCATTCTCGACGATGTGAGCTTCAATCGATTCCCCGGTTTTTGCCACCGCCTGAGGCGGCCCAAATGATTCATTTCTCTCTTTTGCATCACAACTGTCGTTGTCTTCAACGGTGAGTGGTGGTGGATTGGACAACAATGATTAACCTCAAACAGTCAAAAATAATTGTCATCTTCCCCAATGGTGAGTGGTGGTGGATCTGTTATTTATTATAATCTCAAACACTGTTACAAATTAATAGCAAATACCATGTCCAAGGTATTTTTTTTATACAAACATAACTGTGAAAAGGAGTATAAAAATTTGTAATTGAAGTTCCGACCCGTTACTATTCACGGGTCGAAAATTTCTTCTACATCCTACCAAACAACTTATTAATAGTCAGAAAATCCTCTAATCTCACCCTATTATCTACGACCAATGCACCCTTATGTTGTATATTTTAGTATTTATATAATATAAATTGAGTCTAGAGAGCTCTTCGCATAAATATATATTTTGAGTAAAAGTCGTAACTATTCGGTTTGAGACTTTTGAAGAGAAGTTGCAACCTTTTGGTACAACTATTGAGTAAGAGTTGCAACATTTCGATACAACTCTTGAGTAAGAGTTGATACAACTCTTGAGTAAGAGTTGCAACCTTTCGATACAACTCTTGAGTAAGAGTTGCAACCTTTCAATACAACTCTTGAATGTCTATATATACTCAAGATATGTGGGGTTCATAATCAATCAAAAATAAGATACAATTGAAAGTAGAGAATTGAGTTTCTCTAAAATCTGAAAGTCGAGTCTCACTATTGAATTTCCGTGAAATAGGTTTTGTATCATGGAAGGTCAATTCCTTGTGAGAACCATTTACACCTATGTGGGAGGAATTAATACCTTTAAAGATAGCATCGCTTTTCGGTGTTCCTAACATATCATTAATTCCATTGCCCACATATATACAACATTTTTAAAGGTATTAAAGTTTCTACAATGGAGAAAAATTTGAGAGAGACTTAACAACAAGATGCTCCTGCACGTACAATCAGGGAAGTGTATTTCTAAAATCCTTATGAAAACTTGATTTAAGTTTCAGAAACGAATTATTTTACACTATATGATAATAATTTGTTTTCTTGAGGTCTCTAATCTTACAGGCAGTGCAAATTTCAATTGATCAATGGAATGTTGGAGTGATCCTCACATTTTCATTTGGGAAATGCTATGTGTTTGCCCAAAATGGTGTCTACACGCAAGTGCACGTGATCATTATCGTCGTGGCAAGATGACCAAGTTTATTATTTATCGAACTCAGGGAGATGAGAGATTAATTTGTAAGGTATGTTGTTATTCAAATTCGAAATCACACAAAACAATAAAGTGGGGAAGATTTCTAATGTCTACTAGCTTGTCAAGAAAGTAAACTACCTATCACTTTGGTGCAAAGTGAGCAAGTTGTGAGAGTATGTATTAGTGTACTATCCTATGTTTCACATGGTGTTGTATCACTTATTCATGAAATGAGCTATTGTACAATCAATTGGCAAGCCTCTCTAACATGCAAAGGTCTCCCTAGATACACATTAGAGTCTTTAATTGTTCTTTCTATTCACTAAGGATAATTCTCATTATCTTAGAAATTTTATCAAACACCTAACATGCATTGGCCTAATAACAAGAAGATTTAGGAAAATAACACAATTCTCATATGAAGCAACTTCCCTAATGGCCCTTATGATCAATTACACATGCCAAGCATTCATACAAACCATCAATATAGAGAATTGATCATACAACATCTCATAGCATTCAAAAGATCAACTTTAACACCATATTACTCCATAGGAATCATACACTAACACATAAAGGGATTAGCCCATG
>JAPKLY010002834.1:0-22030 GCA_026898435.1 Prunella vulgaris | reverse complement strand
AAGGCGAAGACAAACTTTATAGAAGCTGAACATGATTTTAAGGTTGTTGAAGCCACTCTTGTATTGTAGAACGGAGAGCACGGTTAGGTACCACGTCTCTATGTGGAAGCTTGAGGTTGGTCATGGGTGAAGTATCGTGCCCGCTTTCGAGCCATCCCTTGATAGCTTCCGACTCATATGTATACCCGTCAGCTGCATCCACTGGATCTTGCATGATTTCCTGCACTTGGTGGTTATTTAAGTTATTACACAAAAACCAAAAGAAATGCAAAATGGGACATAATGAAGAGAGGAGGGGGTTTCCGATTCTTCCATAATGTTATGGAACTGTTTCTTTCCTATGGTTTTGATATAAATACTTTATCACTAAACTAGCGAAATATAGTGGGTTGATATGGTATTGTCTACAAACCTGGAAGATGGGGCAAATGAAATACCCTGGAATCTGGTAGTGCTCTTCAGAACCAAAGCGGAGAGACGAAACCCCACATGAAATCTTCATAGGTTCAAGTACCCTCCAAACCTCAGAAGCAAGATCAGGACGAGCCTTACGGTTCATGTCAGAGCAATTGAGAGCCAACTGTTTTGCTTGCACGTACGGCCAGTCCCCGGCTGTTGGATCCAGTAGATCTTTCAAATTTCCTTTATCTAATGCATATTGGACTTCCTTGGTTATCCCTATTGCAGGTCTTCCTGTTAACAACCTCAATAATATGATTCCAAAGGAGTAGACATCAGACTTTGAATTAAGCTTTCCTGTTATGAGGAACTCAGGATCCATGTATATGGGGGTTCCTTTTGGGTTAGTCCTACGACAGGGCGACGTGTTATTTTCCGATAATTCATCTTGAGCAATCTCACGACAAATCCCAAAATCACTAAGCTTGCTCACGAAGTTGGCATCGAGCAGTACATTATCGGGCTTTAGATCACCGTGGACGATTCCCTGAAGGACGCAAGAATGCAAAAAGATGAGAGCAGAGCATAGCTCTGCAGCAATGCGGATTCGAGTTTTCCATGATAGGGGCGGTGTATTGTTTTTGCAATTTAGACGATCTTCTAGGCTTCCATTGGGAAGGTACTCATATACGAGTGCCCAGATTTCTGGGCAAACTCCTATCAGCGTAATGATGTTTTGATGCCTCAACCTACTCAAGATATTTACCTGAAACAAGAGTATGAGATTAGTTAAATTGTAATGATTTTCATAAGCAAAATAATAAGGGTCTCAAAAGAATCTTGTTTCTATCTTAATGCAGGTATTTCTCTTTAAAGATTAAAAATGGCCGGCTGATTAGAGATTCCTTGTTAACAATGACACTAGTAAGTAATCCTAGCTAAGCTAGAAACAGAATGGAAATTTTTGTATATCAATACAAGTAGAGAACACAATCATGATGATCCATATAAAAAATTATACAATTCGCAAGTCAAAGAAACTGGTGACTTTATACTAGAATAAAAAGGTAAAAGTATCAAGCTTCATTTTGACCATCACAAGATGAAAGGGAAAATAGAATATTGGATATGGATTCTCCATGATATCAAGAATTTGAAAATTAAAGGTTAGATTAGACGGCATACACAGGTAATCATATGATTGCTCTGGAAATTTACCTCCTGCTGGTATTCCAAAGGTCCTTGCGAGCTATTTGGTTTCAACATTTTGATAGCCACTTGAGTGTGCTGAAGATTTCCTTTATTTTTTTTGATCGGTAAATGTTAGTGGTTAGAAGTTAGTTCACCAAGTCTCCATACACCCATATATCTCCATGCCAACCTTATATCTCCCTCCTATTCGTTCCCAAAGGGAATCGAACCCAGGTCACTCACTTGAGTGAGGAGCCCGGTGGCCAGGTGAGTTACTCACCTGGTTAAGGTTTCCTTTATAAATACTTCCATAACCCCCTTCACCAATCTTCAAGGATTGGCTGAAGTTCATGGTTGCATCTTCAATTTCCATAAAAGAGAACTCAGAATAGAACTGAGATACAGATGAACTTGAAGCCTGCTCGGCTTGTGTTTTTCTCAAATCTTCAGCTACCATTATTGCATTATCACGCTCGACCTGTAATTCATCCCTTTCCTTCTTGTATTTTTGCAGAAGTTCAACAGCAGAAAACATTTTCTTTTTCAACTCCTCTACCATCTTATCAGACTCTTCAACTTTAGTCTCAAGGGAGAGCATCTGTTCTTGGGCAACCCTGAGCTCTTCCATGACTTCATATAATAGACGTTTCATCTTCTTAGCCTCTTCCTTACCTCTCGCCAGTGCTTCTACAATTTTTTTTTTACGCCTTTGCTCCTCGACGTACATTGTCTCGGATGTTTTTGCCTGTAACGTGAAATACTATATGATTATTAACCTGAAAGGGGATTCATGAAGATGGAGCTTAAAAGGATAAGAAGTGTTGAGACTTTACTTGGCGAATAGCATCAATGACTTCTTTTTCAGCTTTCCTCTGCCTAACTGATTCCTCATACGCTTCTTCGCGGGAACTTTCTGCTTCTGCCACAAATTGCTCAAGCCTATCATACAGGTCATTGCTCATATTGCCTTCCTGCTCAATTTCATCAATTAGTCAGTCACACATCACCCAAATATAGTACAGAGAGTATTTATCGAATTAACATATTTCAGCACTAGAACCCTGATATTATACATTTTGACCTTTTTGATAAATTTCAGGATTATACAAGTTTCAGGAAGACTAAACTACAGAATCGGGTTTGTTATTTAGCATAGCTGCATAGCCTGCTGCTATATATAGAAAACTAACTTCTATAAACAGTAGTGTACTTACTATATAAGGAGAGGCTGGTAACTTTTACATCTATAGAAAAACAACCAGAAACACCAGTTCAGAAAAGTACTCAACAAGTGCATACCTTGTATTGTATGTACAAGATGTCCCTTGCATATGAACCAAATGTGACAGAAACTAGGTGCTACTGTGCAAACGTGGATTGCTTTCTTAGACTTAGGCTCCTTCATTTTTCTGCAATTTATAAGTAAAAGAGTTAACACCAATATAGTAAAATTAGTAGAAGAGATCTACAAGGTTATGAGTTATAGCCATGACGCATAACTAAGTGATTTGTGTTGCTCAGAAGATGTATTTTGGTTGTAGTGGCAAAAGTATTTAGCAGCATACCATGAATAAGATTTATTAGCTGCTGCTCCCATGCCAAGCCACTTGATACCATGCTCAGATATGAGCTGCACTATACCCTTCTCAATAGAGTCCATTTCTATCCATAGTTTCTCCACCTGAACCTATGAAGCAAAAATAAATCCAGAAATTTTGAGCTAAAGCATATACACTAAATGAATTTGGATAAATGCTATTGGAGATTAAGTTCCGGTGAGCCTACATGATGAAGTATGACAACATGTTCATAAACAATATGTTTTTCATGAGATGTAGCAAAAACTAGAGAAAAATGGTTTATCAACAATTAAAAACGGTAGGCATGGTTTATCAACAAATAGATTCAACTCCTAGGCGAGCTCCAGCTGCCGAGACCCGGGAGCAAACGAGGCCAACTCAGGGCACCCAGACCCGGTGGGAGTACAACAACCTCCCCACGGAGCAAGAGGAGAGCTCGGCCCAAGCTCGCCAACACCGAGAAAGGGCCGGTAAGGTCAAGATGGTGGAGGAGGAGCCCTCTCCACACGCTGGGCGAGCTTCGGCCTACACCGAGGTGTCCGGCACCCACCAATCACTGAGGAGGGAGATCCTCCAGGGCAGACTGGGGCCCAGGTGCGGAGAGAACGAACGAACGGCCGCCCCAGTCACATCCCACAGGGGAGACTCAGACCTACAGCCGCGCAGGTCCGTCCACGACCGATAGAGGAGGCTCGCGACTGATAGATTGGGCCCCTATGGCGGACGTCAATTCCAGCCCATCACTGAGAGGTCACCCCAGAGTGAGGCACCCTGGGGACGTGCGTCCACGAGAAGCACGACCTTCGAGCAACCTCCACCGGAGGTGACCCGCGATGACGAGCTGGCCTCGCTGAAAAAGGCCGTCGAAATGCTACAAGGGCAAGTAGCGGCCAAGTCTGGCAGACCTGACTCCACGACTCTCCCACCTCTCTGTTGGCACCCACCATCCTCCGAGCACCGGTCCAAAAGAAAATCCAATTCCTGGTGATGTCCGCGTACGAGGGCGAATCTGACCCGAAAGTCCACCTGGTTAAGTACGCGGACTTCATGATTTCGGTGGGTGCCACCGACTCCACACAGTGCCGGAACTTCCCGCTGACCCTAGGGGACCGAGCCCACCGCTGGTTCTCATCACTCGCCCCAGGGTCAATCCACTCATTCAGCCAGCTCTCGCGGGAGTTCTTGGTCCACTTCTCATGGTTTGGATCCTACCTCACCCAGAAGCACCGCCTCGCCAACATCCATCAAGGCGACGGTGAGACCGATCAGCAGTACCTGGAGAGGTTCGATAAAATACTGCTGGAAGGCGAATCGGTTAGCGAGGACACCAAGGTCGTCGCGACAATGGCCGGGTTGAGAAAAGGCACCGACCTCTGGAGGGAGATGCACCTCGCATGTCCTAACACTTACACCGAATTCCGCCACAAGGCGGGGGTGTTTGTGGCTATGCAGGAGGCACTACTGAAAGAAGTTGGTGCCCCGGAGGAGAAGAAGCCCTACGGGAAGAAGTCCGGGGGCACATACAAAGCCCCCCGAAACTTAAAGGCATTTGGCGATGGAGATGAGTTCAAAGAGAAGCTCAACTAAGTCCTCACCGTCTCCGTCGACCACGTCTTTACGGCGGTTAAAGACAAGACCCTGCTGGAGGAGCCGAGGCGGATCCGCCAGGACCGCGCGAGGCTCAACCCCAGTAAATATTGTGTCTATCACCAATCCATCGGCCACTTCACCAGCGAGTGTAGAGACCTCCTCAAACAACTCTGGAAGTTCTATGAGGATGGGAAGCTGACCGAGTTTGTGAAGAAGGCCCCAGCTAAGAGGCCCAGGTTCGAGAGAAGGGAGGTCTCCGACGATGAAGAGGAGGACGTGGGCCAACGCGGACCTCAAAATAGGCGAAGGGGACCTCCCCATCCTCAACAAAACATGGAGCCCACTCGAGAACTCTTGGTTCTCGAGGAGGAGATCGGAGCTGCCGGAGGCCTCCAAGACGGAGGATCCTCCATGTCCAAAAGAAAGAGGAAGACCGAGATCCGGGCCGTGAACCAGGTCCAGGAAGGCAGCTCCGGCCCCAGGTCCTTCGCGCAGCTCACTGATGAGCTGACATTCTCCTCAGCGGACCTGGAAAGGGTGCTGACGCCCCACAACGACTCGTTGGTGATAACCGCCAACATCATGAACGTCCGAGTTCACAAGCTACTTGTGGACACAAGCGCATTCACCAACATTCTCTTCAAATCCACCTTAGAGACCTTAGGTGATTTTGAGTCGTATATGGAACCTAGCAATGCTAGGATAGTGGGATTCGGAGAGGCTGTAACCGTCCCCCTAGGTAGCATTAAGTTGAGCGTCCAACTTGTATCGACCGAGGACCCGGAACGGAGGCTGACTAGGCTTATAGATTTCCTAGTTGTCGACCAGCAGTCCTCCTACAACGGATTTCTTGGCCGCCCGTTTATTAATGAATTTAAAGTGGTGTGTTCGACCTACTACTATTGTCTAAAATTTCCAACTCCAAAAGGTACCGGAACTATAAAAGGCGACCAGAAAAAGGCCCGAGAGTGTTTGCTCCAAATCAAAGATGGCCGGGTCAAAAAATCTGTAACGCAGGTCCAGATCCTTGAAGAAAAGGTACAAATTCCAGCAGACGAGCCTATCATCCTAAACATCATCTCGGTCGAAACTGAGATGATGGAGGTAGGCGATCTGCCGGAAATCAATCAAGTCATAGGATCTGTGCAAGACGCACAACCGACGCCAATGGAGGGGTTAGAGGAAACCCAAAACAACCAAGTGTTGAGACCTGCGCATGAACAACAACCTGCTCCCCTGGAGGTGGTTGATGAAGCCCAAGATGGGGGACCTGCGGGAGGTCAAGAACCAACACCAATGGACGTTGACCCAACTCCCCAGGCCACCGAACCATCCCAAGTTGACAAACCACCGAAGATGCTGACAGTTGATGAACCCGCCCAAGCCGAAGGCCAAACCGATGACCTCGAACCGCGCATAGGTCACGAACCTGCGCAGATGTCACAAGAGGAGTGGGACGAGTTCATCAGCGACCCGAGGTGGAAAAGTCAAAAGAGAAAAGCCACTCCCATGGAAGAATTGACGGCACTCCCGGTGGACTCGGAAAGGGATTTAGAACTTTTCATCAGTTCTGAGTTACCCGAACCGTACCGATCGAGGATGGAGCTATTTTTTATGTCCAACCTGGACGTGTTCGCCTGGTCCCACGAAGATATGACGGGAATCCCATTGGAACATGTCTACCACAGATTTAACATAGATCCGACGAGGAGACCCGTACGTCAAAAGCGAAGGAAATATGGACTAGACAAATACGCAGCTCTTACCGTCGAGGTGGAGAAGTTGTTAGACAACAGCATGTTCTTATTATCTATATTTACTACTAAAAGAAGTATGGTCCTCATTGCATTTGCTCCGCTCAATAGTACATTCTATTGGTTTCTAATAATGGATATTATATTATAACTAAAATGAATATAATGTTCCTTGCATTATTAGTAATACTATTCATACACACAAACTCATGTATATATACATGTATATTAATGTGTGCAATTTTTAAAGAAGCTTGCATTTTTTAATTGATATTTATCATGTAGTTTATCCAATGCAAGCAATTTTCGATACAAGAATGATCCCGAGACTGAATAATCGAGTATCTCCTCTAGATGGAAGAATATTTTCTTTGAAAAGTAGTTTTATACCATCTGCTAAAGCTCGAAGAATTCCGAGGGAGATTAGCTACAGACCTGTTCCTCTGGCTCAGCAGTATATAGTTATTACTTCAAAGAAGCCACTATAGATATCACAATAATTGAATAATGTACTTTAAAGAAGCTTGCATCTTTTAATTTATATTTATCCAATACAAGCAATTTTCAATATGAAAATGATCCAAACTAAGCAACAACAAGAATCACAACAGATGAAGCTAAATAGCTTGTAAATATGGATTAATTTCAAGAAACCAAAAGCAGTATAAGAAACAATCCCCTCATCATATATTCCATAGCAAAAACAGATAAAATAGCAGTAGCATGGACTCAATCAAACAGTAAAAATATTGATACCCGCCACTCCACGAAGAGAGTTAGATATGCTCACACACTTAGTTATGGTAGTTTGGCGAGCGGTGACATCAGTGCGACAAACATCAATCAGAATGAGGCCTTTGTTCAACCAATTTCCTTCACCATCCACCCAAGGTTGCACATCCACTTGGACAAAACAGGTATTGCAAACATCTTTCTCTTTTTCCGTGTGATGCAGAGGGAGGATGGCCGCAACAAGAAATTTTGACTGAAAGGACAAAGCAGTATCAAAAGGAGGAAAAGTTGATAGTGGATTCGAATATCTAGTAACCTCCCCAAATTCATTATATTCGCTTGAGTCTGAATCAACTCTTTTAAGATCATCCATCACAGAGATGGCCTTATACCCATGGGTAGGGCTACCTCCCACGTACGGAGCTAAAGTATATCGACCCATAAACGTTTCAAAGTAACCATTATGAATAACGAGTGAAATATTGATTTCATCCCAGCTGGTCCGCGTGTTGATATCCATGACAAACGCTTTGGAAGGGAGTACGAGGAGGAAGCGAGACTCGTCCAAGAAACTATAAGCCTGAACTCTACGCACACCATGATATCCGGAACAGGACCCAGATCCGGGTAACGGAGGGAATGTTGCAAAAGATTCATCGGTAGGGTCAAAAAGCTCAAAAGATCTACCCGAGTCGGTGTTAACGAATTCTGTGGAGAAAACTAAAATTTTATCGCCTTTGGGGGTTGGGATGGCAACAGGGAAATTTTTAGCGTGATGCATAGGAGAGATGCTAGTAGCGTCTAACACTCCGGTCATATCATCACCATCATCATCCAACACACGGGCTATGTATGCTGATTTAGGTCTTTCGCTTTCGGGAGCGCACTCGCAGTACGAATATCCTGCTTCTGCGTCAATCCGGGTAATGAGTAGTGAATTGTGCAATATCTTTTAAATATAAAGAGTAATATATAGGAGAATTAATATTTGACATTATAAATTTAAATTCATGCATATTATAAAATAATTAATTATTTTAATAAAATCAAAATTTTGTTTTATAAATATTATAGATTGTGCATCGCACGGGTGAAAATACTAGTACTGATGAAAATGAAGTCATTCCTGCAGTTCTTTTTTTTTAATTAGCACCGTTCACATTCTTTGTTGGAGAAATTCTACTTGATGCAAAATTTTCATTAATTTTCTCAATATCTCAAACCAAAACTGGGAATTATTGGGACCAAATTTGGGATGTTTACTGATAAATCGTCGAAGTAACATGAATTTAAAAAAGGGCCAGGTTATATGCACCCTCATATGTTTTTTTTTTATCGGTAAATGTGAGTAGTTGTTAGTGGTTAGAAGTTAGTTCATCAAGTCTCCATGCACTCCTATCTCCAAGGCAACCTTATATCTCCCTCTTATTCGTTCCCAAAGGAAATCGAACCCGGGTCACTCACTCAAGTGAGGAGCCCGGTAGCCAGGTGAGCTAAATATGCACCCACATATGTTAATAATGCACAGACATAAAAACATATATTATAAAAATAATATTATCTCCGTCCCACTATAAGTTGTTCATGTTGTCATTTTCGTTCGATCCACTATATGTAGCTCATTTGCTTTTTTACATTTTTTTGGAAACTACTATTCACTTTTTTATTACTCCTTCCGTCCTGCTATAAGTTGCTCGTTGCTTTTGGGCACACGAATTAATGTAAAAGTGAAAAAGTATAATTGATGTGATGGAAATAGTGAAAAAAGTATAAATGATGTGATGGAGAAAAGTGAAAAAGTAATGAAAATAGTGTAAAAGTATTGAAAATAATTATAAAGAAATGAATAGTAGTTTCCAAAAAAGGTAAAAAAGCAATGAGCAACATATAGTGGGACGGACGAAAATGAAAATATGAGCAACTTATAGTGGGACGGAGGGAGTATTATTTTCAATACTTTTTAAACTATTTCCATTACTTTATCATTTTTCTCCATCACATCACTTATATTTTTTCACTTTTTTTATCACATCACTTATACTTTTTCACTTTTATCTTAATTTGTGTGCCCAAAAGGTGCGAGCGACGTATAGAGGGACGGAGGGAGTATATCTATGTTAAATTATCATATATACCCTTTTTTTTTTTTTAAACGCTAATTCTTTTTCCTCTTTCTTTCCCTACGGCCTGCACCCCCTCTCTCTCATCACCTCATCTTTTCTCCTGAAAATTCCAACGTGAATTCCCCCCCCCCCCCCTTCCTCCAAGGCTGCAACCAAATTTTTCTTCTTCCTTTATTTATTTTCTATATTTCCCCCCTCCCCAGCCCCACAGTGGCAGAACATCCAGCGCCACCGCGACATCTCTCATTAGAACACAGAAAAATGCGTTGATACCTCCTCCAATTTCATTAGCATCCACAGCCTGGCGCCATCTCTGGTGCAGTCTTCGAGCAGGAAATAGATCTTTTGGAAGATGAAATGGAGCTCCGACAAACTGAGGGACATGGACGTCTCCAATCCTAAACTCTCATTTTGCATCTCTTCGAGGAAAATCAGGAGGGCTTCGATCAAATGGACCCAATCCATTGCATTTTTCCGGTTTGAGAACAGGGGTTTCGATCTGAACCAGTTTGATTAATGAGAAAATTAGACTCCTTCACGTGGACGAATCGCTGGGAAAAATAAATTTAGGTGGGTGCATCATATTTATTTATTTAAGTCATAGAGGGTATATTTGTTATTTTACATATTATTATAATTAATTTTTTATCAGAGTGTGTGTACTTAGAACACTGGTGGGTGCATATAACCTGGGCCAGCTGCAAAATAAAACACCACAATTCGCGAATTGCAATTTAATCTAAATTTTTTAATTTTGGTAAAATAAATAATCATCTTTTATATTTTTTTACAATTTAAATTTCGGGCAACTTACCCCTTACCCAAAAGATGATGTTGACAAATAAATGTTTTTAAGAAAATATCTACACATATATAATCTTAATTTTAAAATATATTTTTAGAATCATGAATTTTGCGTGAGCTTTTATAATTTTTATATATATATAATTTTTATATTCATTTTTGCAAAATTATATATAATCTTTTTAAAATACACAAGTAATTAAATAAATACTGTAAAAAAAAAATCTAAATACATATTCACTATAATTTTTAAATAATAATATATTATTCTATTTTAACTTAAAATATAATTTTTTGAAATATAAATTTTTTAAAAAATTAAAATATTAAATATTAAAATAAATCCAAAATTATATATATTCTCTCTAAAAAATAAAAAATATATTGAGTTATAATAAAAATTAAATAATTTACTTAAATCAATTCTTAATTTTTATGAATAAATATTCATATACATAATTTTATATTTTCTAAATTTATAAATTATATATATTTCTTAAAATTATAAAAGCTCACACAAAGTAAATTGGTTCCAAAAAGATATTTAAAAGTTAAGATTATGTATGTGTATATTTTTCCTTTAAAATTAGAATATTTAAATTTATAGTTATTGTAAATAAATTTGAATATTTTTATTGTACTTTGAATATTTTATTTTATTTTTACAAAAATATTTTTATTTTTATATTGTTACTATATAATTTAATTATGTATTTTAATATAATAATATATTTTTTTAATTTTTAAGACAATATAACTTTTAATTTTTTGTTTTTTATTTTTTATTTATTTTTGAAATACATTCAAACATTTTAATTTTAAAAAATATGACTATTTTTGTTATAATTATATGTGTTTATTTATTTATTTTTATATTTATAATATTATTAATTTTATTTATATATCTAGATTTTAATGATGTGGATTCTTATTGGGATGATAAATGTGCATTTATTTGTCCATATCATCTTTTGGGTAAGGGGCAAATTGCTCGAAGTTAAATTGCAAAATATATGAAAGGCAATGATTTATTTTGTCAAAATTCAAAAGTTTAGATTAAATTGTAATTTGTAAAAATGTGGTAATTTATTTTGCAATTAAGCCTTATTTATTTTACGTAAACATATTTATTATAAGATGATGTGCTAATTTTATTTGGTGCATAGTTATTTTTATAATATGACACGTTAAAATGAAATGTATAAATGAGTTTGACCTTAAATAAACAAGGTGTAATTTTTTTTTTTTTGTAAACATGCATAATTTTTACATAAAAATATATTATATTTTTTGTAAAATATAAAATATAATTTTTTTTTATGGGCTTAGGGTTAGAATACTTTAGTATTTATATTGTATTATATACTCTTGTATTCAGTACCTTGTACACATAAATTTTCCTATTTAAATTAATCTGAAAATCCATGTTTAAGAATTAGGAATCCTGTATATATACAAAATATGCTTTTATTCTGATTATGTGATTATCCAAACATTCTTCCATATGAACATATGATTATCTGATCATATATTAAAAAAAAAAATTGATCGTCTCCGATCATTCTTATTAAACGAAATTTTTTTTTCTCTCAATCGATTTCCTGAAAAAATTTCGAAAACGAACCAAGCGTTTTTCCAGAAACCTAAACCTTTTTTTTTCTTCAAAACGTTTTCGATTCCAATCTGATATTCCAAATCATATTTTAAAAACTCCAAAAAAAATTCGAAAACGAGAAACTAGAACCAAATTTTTCGAATCAACCTTTCTGGATTTTTTTTCGAAAACCTAAAATCCAAAACTTATCGAAATCAAAACTTTTTTCGAAAAACAATTCAACCCAGTTTAATCGAAATCGACCTAATCGATACCTACCCGCAACGCCGCCCCCCTCTACACAACGACGCCTCCGCCTCTGAGCGTGACGGCGCCTCCATTCCTGTGCGACGGCGCCTCCGGGTGCGCGACGAACGGCGTGAGGAAACGCCCGCGACGCCCGCAACGGCGACTAACCGCCTACCGCGACGACGACACGACGTTGAACGCCTTGTGTTCTGCTCGATGTCGCCCTTTGACGTGCGACAGCGGCTGTGCGACCTGCACCGGTTGATGCGCAGCCGTGTGAGCGGTGATGGCTACACGCCGACCGCGACCACTATGCGTGACGCACCGCGGCTGCACGAGACGGCGACGACACCCTATTTCCGCCGCGACGGAATGGCGGACACCAGACCGCAACAGCCCCTGTGCAAACGCCACGAACGGCGGCACAGCGCGTTCGGCGCCGGCGATCGAAGGCGATCGGCCATGAACTGACCTCTGACCATCGATCTCCTCGCGACGGCAAACTCCGCGCGACGGCGCTTTGCACCCACTTATCGGCAACTCCAGCGCGCGGCGACGGCGCGACGACCAGCGTCGGCTGCTGCACGCCAGTGACGAAGTCTAAGCGCCACGATGGCGACTGTGCGACGAACACCCACGTAACCATGACCGCGATTTTTTCGCGTGCGTGCGCCGGAGAAATTGGACATTGGATACGCCCACATCTTCTGAATAATCACTTCATGAAAACCTTGACCATATCTACTGAGATTTGCAATTGAGAAAACCCTATATTGCAAATCGGGCCTTTCCTATTTATTTTGTTGGGCCTTCCCTAATTTTCCCAATGAATTTATTTTGTTGGGCTATTCTTTATTTACTTCGGCCTGAAGCTCATGAATAAAATTCTTAATCATACACTAATTTATAGAAGTCAATATTACTATAATTATTTTTGGGTCCGAAGTTCCATTAATAAATATCTTATAAAAGTCATTAAAGCCCAAAAATATTAATATTCCCTACATTAATTAATTAATTTTTGTCGTAGCATATTTTTTTTCTTTAGCCTTAATTAATAAATGCTACAAACCATTATAATAAATTTTCATTTATTAATTTTTGTAGCAAAAACATATCAAACATCACTAAACGTGAATTCTATGAATTGGCACTTGATGGCCATAACTTCTTGACATGGACTCTCGACGTTGAAATCCGCTTAGCCTCTAAGGACCTTACTGACACAATTAGACAACCATCTAAATCCACAACTGCCTAGAAGGCACTCGCTCTGACCTTTTTGAGACACTTTCTCAATAAGATTTCAAAAATGAGTACCTCACTGAAAAAGATCCATTTGTGTTATGGAGATCCCTGAAGGATCGTTTTCAACAACAACACGATGTGATCCTTCCCCAAGCCAAATATGATTGGCTAAACCTCCGCTTTCAAGATTTTAAATTTGTCATGGAGTATAACTCAGCCCTGCATCGTATTGTTTCTCAGCTAAGGCTTTGCAATGAAACTGTAACAGATGCTGAGTTAATCCAGAAAACTCTTTCCACTTTCCACCCAAACAATCTTGTACTCCAGCAGCTGTACAGGGCCAAAGAATATAAGACCCATTCCGAGCTAATTTCTGCACTCCTTGTCGCAGAAAAACACAACCAGTTGTTGATGAAAAATCACAACATAAGGTCAGTTGGTTCACAAGCAGTGCCAGAAGCACATGCTGCTCGAAAGAACATTAGAGGTCGCAAACGTGGGAAAGGAAACGATGCCAATACGGGCCGCGGATTGACACGAAGTCGAGGCCGTGGTAGGGGACGAGGTCGCATGAATGCACAACAAAGTGCAAATGACAAAGATGCACCTCAAGATCAAAAATCTACTCAACCATACACATTCTACTCATTACACTTTTTTCTTAAAACCTGTGCCCAGGAAAGTATCGCAAACTTTCCTGGGACGGAGGTAGTATTTTTTTTAAGTAGTTCATCCCCATTCACTTTTTTACTTTAAAAATAAAATTATTCCTTAAGTATTTTTTTAAGAGTTAGTATCATATGCATCATTTACACCGTGCAACTCTAGTTCATTTGTAAAAAGTTACACAAAATACTACTGAAAAGTTACACATATTATTACTGAAAAGTGAATCTTTAATGGTGTAACTTTTCAATAATAATTTGTGTAACTTTTTAGTAATAAATAGTGTAACTTTTCAAAAATACACTTAAATTGCACTGTGTAACTGGTGCACAAGAGAGTTACTCTTTTTTTATAATTACAAAAAAATAAGTTCAAACCACCTTTTTAAAACCTAAATTTTAATATGTGTCATTCCTCCAATAATATTTTTTGAACAAAAATATTGAATCATTGACGTCAAAATAAAAAAAGTTATGACCGTCATCCTGAAATCGAACCACCGTCACCCAAAAATTAAAACAGCCGCTGGAAGTGGAGAAGTTAGCGACACGATTTACCCAAATTTCAACTTTTTTTAAAAAATAATTCATACATATTTGTTTGACACTGGTTGGTGGAACAAATGTATAATGTTCGGAAGAAATTGTTGAACATATGTACTTTGTATGAAAAATTTTGATGAACAAATGCAATTTGTTCGAAAATTGTTGATGAACAAACACAGTTTGTTCATAAAAAAATTCTGAACAAAATTTTGAAGAAAGATTTTCGAACAAATGCTATTTGTTCGACTAAATCGTTCGAACAAATAGCATTTGTTCGAACAACCAGAGCCGAACAAATGACTCCAGCAATTTTTTTGCGATTTTCAATCGATTTTGTCCGACTAAATTTTACAAATAATTTATAATATCAATATTTATAATCTCTATATCTATAACTATATAATAACAAAATTTTATTCCTTTTTTTAAAACTTATTTATTAGTCAAATTTCTACTTACTAAATTTATAAACATAATTATTATGAACCGTTCATTAAATAGAACATAAAGAAAAATTAAACCAACATCCTAATAAAGAACGCTAACCTTTCAACTTCTAAACTTTATACACACGATTATTTTACATTCAAAATATATTAATAGATTAGACATAAATAAAAAGACCATTCACATTCACCACTACCGTTACATTCTAATTAATTTACTCCTAAATAGTGTTACACTCACTGTCTAATATTAATATTCTGAAATTCATCCCCTAACCACAATGATCAAATGTACATATAATAAATAAAAAAGATTTGCATGTTCATCCCAACGCCACTTTTATTCTAAGTAAATATTTCAATCATCTACATTTTGAAGTTCTAATGGCACTTCTTTAGAGCTAGAAAATACTCGAGAATTATTCAATTGTACGATGCAAAAATTTCAAATCAAGATATATTTGAACTTTGAAGTTAGATAGTGTATTTCATAATCAATATCAAGTATGTATAGTTCATTATTCATGTTAAGAAAAGATGTTTAACAATTTTAAGATCTTAACAACATAAATAATAATTTATTCTACAAACTTGTACAATAGATGTATAATATATTTTTCACCTCTAAACCATGGTAGTTGAAGTAATATTTAGTGAATGACAATTGTTGATGGATTTGGTTAATATGATGATTAATGGCTGTTAATAATTTGTATATCCACCAAACATTAAACAAGATATATGTGTTCTTGAGTTGTGTTTAGAGAGAGAAAATGTGAGTTTTAGAGTGAGAAAGTAGTTGTTGGATAGTGAACTTAGAGAGAGAAAATGTGTACATGAGACCTATTTATAGGTTTGCATGTTGTGAGGTGGCACCTTATGAGCCTACTTGGCTTTAGGTGTTGATAAGTGTCCTTGACACTTGTCCTTACTCACTACTATGCTTCTTTTACATTGCTTCGTCCTACTACATTACTACTTGTTTCCTATACAACTAGTGTATCTACTCTGAGCTTGGACGAGCTTCTCTGCGAGCTCCGTTGCCTTGTGCTATTTCGGAGTAGTGTGGTGGGGGACTTCAGCTTGGTCTCTTGAATATAGTCGAGCTTCCCTTGAGTATGGGCGAGCTTCTATATATTCTCCATCTCTCCCCTGGTTAATGGTCAACTATTGAGTCGTCCACCAGCATCTGGGCGAGTTTCCCCTTGTTCTTAAGTATTAGGGCGAGCTTCTCCAGGTTGACTTCGGTCAAAGCTGGTGACGTGTCTCCTTGGCAAGTCAGTGAGCTTCTCAGCCTTATCAATTAATCTCATAATTGTCCTCGAGTAGTTCGCCTATCAATATTGTGCATATGAAATAAATGGTTGTTCTTCAGTATTGATTGTTCACCAATATATTCTATTTATTTTTGTGAAATGCCAAAATATTTTAATGAGAGAAAGAGAGGAAAATTTGAAATGAGAGTGATTCTTTGTCAATCTTAAAATAGTAGATTTTTTTATTAAATATGACAAAATTTTAGAATTGAAATAGATATTATTAAATTTAAGATAATTAAAAATTAATAAATTAAATAAAAAAATTGTTAAATTAGAGTAGATTTAGGAGGGGTTATGGATGTAGGCAGTTTTTTTTCTTTTTCTTTTTTTTAATAAAAATCATATAATAATAATAAGATTATTTGTTTTAAAAAACTAAATGAAGTAAAGATTTAACTTGTAGAATTATACCTGATATTTTTTCAAAGAATAATACCCGGACATTTTTTTAAAAATTGTACAATTGACTAAAGTAAAATTTTAAAAACATATATGTATAATTAATTTTAGATATAATAAATCTATTCTAAATTAAATTAATAGAATTGGTCAATTAATAAAAATAATTGAAAGTAGTCAATAATTTTTTTAAATTAAAATTTAGGGGGTGTTTAATTGGGAACTTTGGAGGTGAGTAATGGTAATCAAAGTCATAATGTGTGTTTGGAATTACTCTACTATGGCTTTGATTTCCAAAAACTAAGTATTCTATCATAATTCAGCTATTTGAGAACTATGACTTTCATTCCATACTATTTTCATTCCTTACAATTATACCAAACGTCACCTTAATTAATTGAAAGTAGTCAACCAGGTGGGTTAGCTCACCTGACCACCAGGCTCCTCACTTAAGTGAGTGACCTGGGTTCGATTCCCTTTGGGAACGAATTAGGAAGAAGATATAAGGTTGGACTTGGAGATTTCTTGGAGTGTAAGGAGACTTGGTGTACTAACAACTAACATTTGCCGATAAAAAAAAATTGAAAGTAGTCAATAAGATGTAAGTCTCACCCTCCACATTCCAAAACTATCACATATCTGATTTATATTCATAAACTCACCAATTTTTTCCCTATTTTAATTATCTGATTTAAAAAGTTTCTTATTTAAATAAATTACCCGTTTAAAACATCATACTATGCATAAGTCACATCACACTATGCATAAGTCTCTTTTGTCAATGTTTAATCTATATATCAATGATGTCTATTTGCTTAGCTTATGAGTGTTGAAAGATACCATTATCAAAATGTATATGCTCGATACAATCATTTGAAATTATATTTGTGTTACAAGGATTTTATGTATTGAATTAAAGAATTTTATTTTTATTAAAAGAATTTATTGAATTTTAATATTATTTCATGAACTTAGTGTTTATGGTGAATTAATTTAATACATAAATAAAAATTATATAATTAATTAAATAGCTGTAAAACTTTCACACATATTATGACACAAAATTCATATTTTAACAAAAATATTAGTAATAAATATAATAAGGACAGTTGAGTATGTAAATATATAAATTTAAGAGAATAATTTATATGAGACTGTCTAATGACATTAGATCTGTCACTTATTAATAAAAAGTTATCACTTTTGAAAAGTAATAGTCAATGACCTTTTAACAAAAATATTATTATCAAATTCATTCAATATCAAAATTTAATTAAATACCAAAAAAGAGAAATCAAAATTTTATACATTTTGTTTGTTGGGGTGGAAGAGAGCCGATAGTGATATTTGGTGGTGATCGGAATGGTTGTGATTGTGGATTAGCAAATGTAAATTTTAATTTATGAAGAAATGATTAATTTTGGAAGATATGGGTGGAGAACTGAATAGAAAATTGTGGTCAACTGAAGGGGGTGATTAACGCTAAAAAAAAAAAAGGAAAATATTTTCATCTTTTAAAATAATAAGAATTTGATGATAAGAGTCTGTTTATTACCTGCCAGTGCCACACCATACAGTATAGCCCATATGGTTCTGTAGGCCCATAAATTATGGGCCCTTCGTTGGCCCATATACGCAAGTGTTTTAGAAAAGTCAACACAATACTTTAGTTTTTGGAAGTATTACTTTTTGGGCGTATCTAATACTTTTTTTTATATAAATGTTGTCTTTTTTATTTGTATTTATGTAAATATAGTGAAATTCGCGAATATATGACTTTAAACAAAATTGTGACCACAGTCAGACAGACACGATTTTAAGCTTTCTGGAGAATGAACCCCACAAAAACATGAGTGTCATTCACATTTTCTATCTTAATTTCCTCATCCTGAGGCTTGACCTTGATCAGGCTCGCAGTAGATTTCGGGATATTCGTGCTACAATACAATAGAAGTATGAAAATAATCATGAAACGAGGCAGTAGTAACACTCTTCAGTAATTTAAGTGATTATTTATTAGAATTAATACTTTTCAATATTTAAATGATATCATTTTAGTATAATTATTAATACCTTTTAATTAATTAAAATATAGAGAATTTTAATTATGCAATGCATTAATCAGATTTCGGGGCAACTTAAGTCTAGTCAGTAGTAAGCAGTGAAGAATTATTGTCAGCAAAAATATAATTATAACATTATATATCATTTAACTATTTCATTTACTTTCTAACAGTACCTACTTGATTTGCAATCTGCAGATTGTTAATGGCTTTTTCTGGGGCAGGGCCTGTTTCTTGTCATTATCAGGCTGTCCATAGAACTGCTCTTGGTATAGTTTTCAACCGCAGCATAGTTTTCCTCAAATGTTATCAGAGAAGATGTATCATATGTTACTCCTTTTTGGAAATTGAGTTATATGATACAATCCATTGGTAAATAGTCCCTCCGTCCATAAAAATTGGACTACCCTTGTTGTGCACAGTTATTAAGAAAAGTAGATATTGATGTGTAAAAGTGGGTATATTAGTATAAAAAAATATTTAATTATTAAAAAAGTACTTGATGTGATGTGTAAAAGTGAGTATATGTGTATAAAAAATGAAAATAATGATTGTAAGTTTTCCATTTTAGGTAAGTAAACCATTTATTGTGGACGACCATTTAAGGCAACGTGGACCATTTATCGTGGACGGAGGGAGTACTAATTACTAAATAAATATATATAAATTTTTTAGCATTGCATTAAAGCACCATGTGCCGGGCACTTAAAATTAGGCTACCCATTGGCTATTTTTAACTAATTCTAGCATGAGTTCCAACTGTTAATATTCTTCTGCTAATAATTACCGTAGTGTTACGCATGTGCATAATATTATTTTTAAATTTTAAAAAAAATTAAGTAAAACCCTTCTTCAATCTACTGTTTCTCATAATAAACGCTCTGCATAGTCAATATATAAAGCACCATCAATCAACAACAAACTGAAGTGAGCAACTAGTAACTTATAGTATCATGTTCTTCATAAAGTCATTTAGATAACTATGTTCATGGATGCAACTCTCCTTACCAAATAAGTGCATGATTATCTGTTCAACTAATGATTCATCTATGTCTAACTTCGTAGTTTCATCTGTTCAACTAATGATTCATCTATGTCTAACTTCATAGTTTCAGACAGATGTACCGCCACATCACGCAGGAATCTTATCAACAACCGCTTCACCAAAGTAGATGAGTGTATTAGTATAAAAAAATATTTAATTATTAAAAAAGTACTTGATGTGATGTGTAAAAGTAAGTAAATGTGTATAAAAAATAAAAATAATGATTGTAAGTTTTCCACTTTAGGTAAGTAGACCATTTATTGTGGACGACCATTTAAGGCAACGTGGACCATTTATCGTGGAAGGAGGGAGTATGTGTTATTATATAAAAAATAATTATTTCTATACAAAATAAATAAATATTTATGAAAAACCAATATGTTTTCTTACAGTAACACACATGATTTTTCTCTTATATTATGTTAAAAACTATTTATTCTATAAAAACAAATGAATATATGCAAAATAACAACTTTTTATAAGATTGTAACACACATTTGCTTTAATAGTAACATATATTTGCTCCCCCAATTTGTGTTACAATATGAGCAAATGTGTGTTACAATATGTGCAAATATGTGTTACTGTAAGAGAAAAATAAGAATAAATATGTATTTTTTAATTTAATCATCATTCCTTTAAATCTAGGTATATTGATTCATATATTAATACACTTTTTACTATTTTATATGTGTTATTATATAAAAAATAATTATTTCTATACAAATAAATATTTATGAAAAATCAATATGTTTTCTTACAGTAACAAACATGATTTTTCTCTTATATTATGTTAAAAATTATTTATTTTATAAAAACAAATGTATATATGCAAAATAACAACTTTTTATAAGATTATAACACATATATGCTCAAATAGTAACATATATTTGCTCCCAATTTGTGTTACTATATGGACAAACATGTGTTACTATAGAATAAAATGTATTTTTTATTTATTTATTTTTACTATATATAATATATGTTCTAATTAAATAACAATAAAAAAAAATTATGCTTGAAGATAAAATTTACAGACAATTTTTTTTTTAAATGTGAACAGGTATATTCATATATAAAAAATTAAATTAAATTAAATAGATCTTATCTTATGTTTATTTTGGCGTTATTATTTATTCAACCAAGTTGTTGGAATTTACCCATTTATTTATTCTAGTTAGAGATATTGTTGAGATATTTTCTGGCCATGAAATATGTATATAACTATATTAGTAAGGTATACCAAATTCGCTGAATAACCCGCGAGATTTTGAAATGAATATGGGTATGAATAATTTAATAATATGGTATCGTTTCACGGTGTGAAACGTTTCATATAAGTTTTTGTGATTAAAATCTATTTTAGTAAATTTTTTTGTGAGTATAATTTTTTTTTAAGGTAGAGGAAAAGAGTTGGATATTCTAAAATAGAAATTGTGGAAAAAAGAATTGGGATGAAGGGAGTATATAATTCGCCTTGACAGCAAAACAAATTCTCAAACATAAATATTTTGTCCAGAGGCTTTAATCTGTAAAATGGTCTTACAGAGTATAATTCAATTTTTTTCCCCAGAAAATGTCGTCCCCACAATGTTTCTTCTCAAGATAAGGAATTTGAAAGTCTCATTGTCCTCTGAATTTATTTATTACTTCTAATGTATCGATTTCATTACTTATGATTTAGTGTTCTTTCTACTGTTTTATAAAAATAATTTGTGATAAATTACATGAAATTATTTTAATATCATATATTTGATTAAGAATATTAAATTTTTTATCAGAAGCATCAAAATTAGTTCGATGGTATTATATTTTAATTGTTGATTTTTTGAGCCAAATTTTTGATAATCTTGATGAATGTTTTGATACTCTTGACCATAAACTTATTATAAATTATTTTCATATAATATCTATTCATAAATATCTGTTTCCATCGACTAAATATAAAGAGCCTTAAGACAGTGCAAGCAAGATGCCACATGAGTACAAAACTTATAGCTCATATCATAACAGTATGTAAATAGAATAGTTTCAGATCCGAATGGCCTATGATATACCGCAAATGAAGGTTTTTAACAGGACCGATTAAAAAACGAGCCTCCGGAAAGCCAAGTGTCGTGAACTTGCTAATCACTATATCATGATATCAAGTAGGGCAAGAAAATCCGAATGAAGAGCTATTAGATGTCTCTGTGAGGCATCATAGCCTACTATATAACGTGTGATGTGTGTGTAATAAGACTATATACTGCAACCTGTACAAATATGTGATGAAAGAAAGTG
>JAPKLY010002833.1:0-22039 GCA_026898435.1 Prunella vulgaris | reverse complement strand
TAATACAAAATCCTATTTCTCTAACACTCTTATCTTGTCATGCAATTTATAACCTCTAAATACTTAAATAAATCATATAAGACATATTAAAAGGAATTACCAATAAAGCTCCACTTATCTCACATAAAAATGATGTCGTAGTAAGTTAAAGGACTATAACGAACCCTAGACTTCTACTATGAATAAATTTGTGAAATTAGGCTAACATACATAATATTTTAATTACTCAAAAAATATCATATAGCAATAAGACAATTATTCATGCGTCCATCTCTAATAATCTAAAATCACAGTTTCATAAACATTCAAAGATTTCATACTTTCAGCAGTGCGTCATCAACAAAATAAATCAATTAAAAATACTTAAGCTACTGGAAAAATTCCACAAAAATTCATATTGGTTACTGACTTCATATAATATTTATCTATAATTTTTATTAAATTTTATCCGTGACTAATTTTTATCAAAAATTCGCGAGATTCGGAAATCCCCACAACCTGCCACATATTTTTCAAAAATTCATAACTAATTCGTTCTAACTCCAAATAAGATGATTCAAGATGCGTTGGAAAGCTAATTAAAAACTGTAACTGAATATTAAATTTAATTTACGAAATCCTTAAATCACGAAACCGTAAAATCCCTTAAAACTTACTGGAAAATAGAAACACATCAAATCCTACACATGCAAAAATACTAAAACTCATATTAATGACTTCATAATATTTAATTAAAATATATATCTAACATGCATCCTAATTCATCTTTCATGACTCATCAACCCAATCAAATAAGCATAATATTCAATGAAAACTCATATTGCGATTAACTAAAATCCATATACATTATATTAGAAATCAAGAAAACTAATTAGGTTACTTACTTGTCCATGCACTTAATCAAATCATAAGCATGCAATCGTTCCAACTTGTGGAAAAAGACATAGTACCGAAACATAAAGAAATCTTGCAACATAAAAAATAAGTCCTACTTGGTTTTTTTTTAAAACTTTATCCTTTATCTTCTCTTTTCTCGCATCACATCCACCTTCCTCCGCATCGCTAATCTCGTAGCCTTTACTCTTGAAAATCTGAAATATAATTCGGTGAAGGGGTGAGCAATTATAAAATAATCACTCCGTGGGGATAGTTTAGTTCGAAGTCTAAATATAATGGACATGTAAACGTGAAAACATACCAATCATTCTTAATCTTTGATACGACTTAAGCGTATCTCTTTTGACACTACATAAGAGCATCCATTCTTTGATACCACATAAGGATATCCATTAATTTGGCACTACTTAAGAGCACCCATTGGTTGATACTACATAAGAGTATCCATTCTTTGATACCACATAAGGATATCCATTAATTTGGCACTACTTAAGAGCACCCATTGGTTGATACTACATAAGAGTATCCATTCTTTTAGCACATAAACACATAAACACATCAAACATAGTATTTAAAAATCGAACTAGAGTTACCACTTTTCACCGTTTAAACCCCCACCTTTTCTTGTCTTGAAAATTAGAGATGTGTTGTACGTTGGCTTGCTAAATCCTTGATTGAAATCCTACTTCTTCTTCCTCAACAAAGCTCACGAAAACTGCCCTATAACTTCATGAAAGTGCCAAATTTTGGGGTGACTTAGGGCTGGCCGAATTTTGGGGTGTCTAAGGGTTAAGAAGTGATCCTAGATCATCTATTTATAAGGACTAAAAGTCTTGTAGGGTTTCCTACAAGGGCTTGGACGAAATTATGGCTAAAAAGGAAAGGAAATTGGCCTAATATCTTGATGAATCTCTTATACCAATCTTGACAACTTATTTCCAAAAATAATAGATCCTTACCAACTCTTATTCTCTTGATACTTAACCTTCAAGTAAGTATTTTTCTTGCATACGAAAATATGACTTCTTTCCATAAATAAAGGTACTAAAAGTCCAAGTCTTAATACCCTAGTATTTTTCGAAAATTCCTATTAATAATAAAGTCCTTATTTTCGAAAATCATCAATACATTCCCAAGTATTATTCTTAATCTCATTCTTGGTCAAAACCTCATAAAGTCAAATTGCTAATATTAATTTCTCAACTACTAACATACCCTTAATGAATTAATACTAAAGGAAATAATATTCTTAGTGGACTAATACTATAAACTCAAACAATAATACTACTCTTCCTTAACCCTAATACTTCGAAACTTAGTACTATTTTAAAAGTCCAAAAGTAATACTAATCGGATCAACTAAATACCAAGCAAGAAAATAGAATAAAACTCAAGCTTAAGAACTTAAAGGACTACCTCTCTGAAAATATGTAGGCACAAACGGCACTCTTCACGAGATGACCAACTACTTCTTCTAGTGGACTAAGTCTACCCTTAACTTGCCGCATCAGCTTAATTATCCTCTAAGTAAAAATCTTCTAGAGAAATCTAATGCTACTTCTCCTTAATAAAAGTGCTAATCCTTATTCTTGCCAATATTACTTATCTCAATAAATAAATCTTGTACTTAATAAATTAATCCCACAATTAACTCCAAACTCAAATCTAAATCCTCAATTAATCACCAATTATCCGTGAATAATCCTTTGGAAGAATTCAGAAACTTGCGGTTGAAACTAATCCAATAATCATTTAAGAATATCAAATCTTAACAATTCTAACCTCACTAATAATAAATATCAATTCCTAATAATCCCAATATTAATACCTTAACTTAGTAATCGAATTAAAACTCAACTTAAAACTTCACAATTATTCCCAAAGATACGCTAAATATTCCTCAAGTGATTTAAGAGATTTAATCTCAAAATATCCAATAAATAAATATCAAATATCATCTCTTCGTCTCTCCAAATAAAAATATCCTTACAATATCTCTCTTGTCCCTAAATAATAATACTCCTTACTTTTGCAAGTAACATTTAACACCTAGCAGTAAAATCTCAACTTAACTCCTACATATCCGACACATATAGTCTAACTTTGCAGCATACACCTTTATCCCTTGAGAGTAATACCTTAAAGTCCTAACATTATTCCTTGGCTTAAAATCCAAATATTTGATTAATAAAAAGATTCCGATAATAATCTCTTGATATTGATTTCAAGAAAATCTAAACCTTGAATATTTTCTTGATCTATAACCTTTCATATAATCTAATCGAGATCCCAAAAGGTCATTCCTAATTTCTTGGTCTTAATCTTTAATCACATATCCTAGTCAAGATCCCATATAAGTCCATTCTTATCTCTAAAATAACAACCTCACTAATACCCTTAGTAAATTGGTACTTAATAAATCCTAATTTTCTCAATCCAATTTGAATTATAACACTTAATGACCAATCAAGCTAAATCCTCTTAATCCTTAAATTAAATACTTAATTGGATCATATCTTAATTTGGCTCTCTAACTTTTAATTCACATACTAAAGCCCAAAAATACATTATCAAGAACTTAATCTTAATTCTCAAATACTCCAATCAACTTTACTAACTTAATCATCAGAAAATTAATACTTAAGGCTCGTGAAAAACTTAAAGAACTAAAGCACAATATTTAATCCTACGCGCAACTTAACTTTAAAACCTCAAATGACGACTTATAAAATATAACTTGAATCCAATTATGCTGGGCGTTACAGCAAGGCTCTCCATATTTATAGGGAAGATTTAAACTAGATCCGTTGGAGGAGATCAAATTAAATCTTTCCTATTTTAGAGTAGTTGCAGGCTAGAAATACTGTTTGACCTACCCGCCATGCTTATTCTGGCAAGTTGTCACATCACCTGCAACTTTTTGAGACGCATTAAATGCCGCATTAAATGCTGCACAGACTCCGTGCATGCGTGTCGAAAGATCATTGGCTCTCCACTATAACGGCTAGTTGACCTTCAGACATTTGTCCTTCCTCGTACATTCAATGCTCTGAGTCTCTTGTTAATAACTCAGTCTGAACGTGTGTCTTCATGGAGTCTTACTGACATTCTCTTTGTCTCTTGTCCAATAGCATAAATAACCTTTTGCTTTGGACTTACATGATTCAGGTGATCTGAACCACGGCCTGAGTCAGGTCCTATGTGCATTCAGCACAGCCTGATAGGTTATTCAGCTCAGTATGTGTTACCTTTTTGCTTCGGACTTACAAGATTCAGGTGAACTGAACCAAGGCCTAAGTCAGGTCTTTAGTGCATTCAGCACAGCCTGATAGGTGACAATTACTCTTCACTGACTGATTTCTGTCCTGAGTATGCTTAGTGTACTCAGTAGAAACATCAGCCAATGGTACTTCAGGATTGACTTCAGGATGAATCAGCAGGCTTCGATCTTCAGCTTCAGAACAGACAATCTTCAGCGAGACTGACTGACTCCTTCAGGATGGTTTACACTTCAGACTTCAGTAAATTGGGTCGACTCCAATATTCTTCAGTCTTCAGCATGGTCCACCTGTACTGAATTTCTAACCTAACTATCCTGAACTATTTTATCCTGAACAACTATACTTAGGCAAATTCATCAGGGGTTTTGGGATCTAATCAAAACACTCAGATTGTCCCAACAATTCCCCCCTTTTTGATGATGCCAAAACCCTTAAGCAAATTCCTATTCATCTATACAATCAACTGACTTAATCAATGAGAACAACTCAGTACCACCTGATAAGATGAAAACAAGGAATGGGTTAGTACAGTTCTTGATAAGGATTCAGAAAAGTAGTTTCAGGAGTCAACAAGAAGTTGTACTCAGGAAAAGTAAATAACTTCATTGATTGATAAGAAAATACAAGTATCCTGAAGCTATTACAAAATTTCTGAACAACTAGCTCCTGATCTAGTCTTCATCCTTATTCCAAGCAGTCAGTGGAATCTCGTACATTTCCAGTACTCGGTTTAGGACCTGCTTCATCCTGTTCCGATCAGCAACGGCCCCGGCAGCTAGTCCTACTCTGACGACTTCTTCAGAAATTGCTTTCCGGTCCAGCTCCTTAGAATTCCTAAAGAGTGGAGGAGGGTACTTGATGAATTCCGGAGGAGCGATCTCTACACCTTCAGTGTCAGCATGTCTGATGATTTCAGCCCAGAGATCAGGATGCTCCTGTGCCATCCAGTGATGGAGTATGACATCTTTTTCTTCAGTCAGATCGTCCCATAACCCCACCACGTAGAATAGGTATGCCCACCTATTCCGGATCGGAATCCATACCTCCAGCATCTCAATCGGAATGAAGTCTTCAACAAACTTCAATGGAGGATGACTTTGATCTGGTCTGACCACAATCTTGCTCTGAGTCTTCATCCGAGATCCAGATGATACAGATTTCTTCTTCTGGACCTGAGAAGTCAGATACTCATTGGACTCTTTTAGGCGCTGGATCTGACTGAGCAGCAAAATTTCTTTCATTTTTGCTATCTTTTCAGCTTCAGTCATCACCAATTTCTTCTGAGTGGTCAGCCCAGATGGCATTTGTTCCTCCATCTCCTTATATAACGGCTCAAGAGCCAGATCTTCAGAGGGTCTCAACTTCTTCGGATCTGAGCCTTCAGCAGCTTCGATGGCGGCTACGGATCTAGTCCTCTTTCTTTCCGCAGCCTTCAGTTCAAGGGGAAAGTCTTTCTTCTTAGCTTTACCAGTGATGGCAATTTGCTTCTTCCTTTCTTCCCCCTTTTTGGCATCATCGTCATTAATACGTTTGACAACTTCATCTACTGACTCCGCCAAAAGATTGAACTGACTGTCCATCTCAGTCTGCTTCACCTGCAATTGCCCAATCTATCCTGCCATTCCTCTCACGCCGATACTAAGCTGATCAACGGCTGAATTGTGTGCAGCCTTCAGTCGACCCTCGAAGTTTTCCATCCTTGTGTCTAGGGCAGATGCAATTTTCTCCTTCTCCTGTGCAGACAACTCCCTCAGCAGGTCCTCCTTCAGTTCAGCTTTTAGCTTGACCAACTTCTCATCAACCAGTTGATCAACCTTTTCAGACAGTTGTTGATCCAGAAAATTGGCAAGCTTAGTCTCCTGCTGAGTCTGCACATTAGAAACCATCTGATTGCAGTTCTGAATAGCATCCTTGGCTTGCTCTGAAATGACAGTGAGTTCTACATTGATTCCAGTCCGAGCTTCCCCAAGAAGATCAATCGCTGCATGCATATCAGTGGCCATATCATTCAGGTCACGGTCCAGTCTGTTCACTTTCTTGTTTAGCAAATCAGAATTTGAACTAACCCTACTTGATTTTCGCTCAACGAGGATGACTCTCCTGTGCTGATTGCCAAGAGCTCGTGGGAATTCTGAAGATATACTGCTTCGGGTGTAGTCCATTTGCCTCTGACTCGGACCATGCCTGGTGGACCCTCTCCTGAAGCCTCCGCAATCCCGGGTCCCAGGATTGCTTCATCGGCCGGTGCACTGACTCCCTCAGTTCCACCTTGCTGATCGTCATCAGCAATCATCACCACCTCCATTTCAGCTTCCTTCTCCTCCCTCCTCTCTTCAGCTTTCTGAGTCTCAGGCTCAGGATACGTTCTGCGGACTGTTCTGATAAAATCCACCATCTTGATCAGATGATGTAGAGAGTTTACATCAAAATGATCAAAGAGGGCGGCTTCTAAATCTGCAATGCAGTCCCATCCTCTGAACTCTCCTAGTTGGCTGAGCTCAGACCAAGTAGCATTTCTGATCATGGCAAAAGTGCGGAGTTGCACTACTGCCTCCTTCTGAGCCTCAGTGAGATCAGGGAATCTCCTCTCCACCATCTCAGCTGCCTCTCCCCTTGCTACTATCTCAAAATCTGAAAGAATATTCACATCGGGCGCAGGGAAAGGCCATGGTGTTTCTGCCTGAACTGATTCAGCAGCCTCTTGCTCAACTCCTCCTTCCTGAGCAGGCTCTACCTGACCCAAACTCTGATAAGTTTCAGCAATGTTAAGAATCAGTTGGTCGGGATCAGGGGATGCAACCTCCGGAACAGATGTAATCAGAGCAATTTCAAGAACAGCCTGCGCCTGAGCTGGTTCCTTCTCCGGAGTTGCATGCTGAACAGCTTCAGCAGCTTGCTCTTCCACAAGCTTTTTCTCTCGCTCTTCCATAAGCTTCTTCTCTCGCTCTTCCATGAGTTTCTTCTCTCGCTCTGCTGACCCTGAGTAGAGAAATTTCAGCTTTTGTTGCTTGGGTCTGGAGGGCTTAGATTTTTCCTCCGCTGGCTTTGCTGTATCAGACTCGGAAGACTTGCCTGCCTGTGCCTTGACTCTTTCAGTCATGCTCGCCTGGGCCTTCTTCTTCTGAGTCTGAGGTCTTCTCCTTGTGCCAGCATCATCGGAATATGCTCTGAACATGTTGATTTTCGCTGGAATCTCGAGTGACTGGGCCTGATCCACATCACCGAGATCCAGGGTCTCCAAGAGCATAGAAATTTTGGTGCCGAAGTGCATCTTGGCCTCAAAAGTCGCCTGCCCCTCTGGCGAGTACTTGATTTTGCTGGTCTCAGCCACCAGCATTTGGAGGAAGTAACCCTCCCAGTCAAAGTTGTGCAGAGAGGCGTCAGAGATAGCCATCATCGTGTATAGCTTCGGTCTGGAGATCTGCTCCAATCCTCCAGCAATCCCCATCACTCCCTGACTTGTCAGGTCGACGAAGTGACGGTTTTCAGTCCTCAAGACTGATTTATTCAGGCCAGATTTCAGGACGACATCCCCATCGCACAGGGACTGGAGAAAGTCCTTCTCATTCCCATACCCATAATCCACTGGGCTTCGTCCTGTATTGGGAAGATTAAAAACCTCCTTAATCTTCTCCCGGATGTTGAGAGTGACCCATCTCCTGATCATCTCCTCCTCACCATCCTTTCCCTTTTCACAGGTGGTCAAGGGAATACAAGTTTCCCACTCCTGGGAGTCCTTGTTTTGCGCCATCTTCAGGTAGAAGGCAGCGACAAGTCTTGGGTGGATCCTCTATGGCTTTGCAGTAATGAACTGCAGAAGACCTGCATTATCGAATAATTTTTGTACAGGTAAAATATCTGGGTTATTGGAAGAAAAATCCCCATAGGGCTCATAATTTATTTCATTCCTTAAATGGAAAAGATTTCCAAAGAAGGTATCGGCAGAAGGTGAAGCCATGGAAAATTTGGAAGAATTGAAGAGAATCGGGTTTTTAGAGAAAATAAGTTAAGAAAATATTGGGTGCATAAAAGTTTTAACAACACAATCTTCTCTTATTTATAGAAAAATTTGGTTTTAATCGGGTGGCTTAGAAAATAATGACCTATGAGATTCAATGGTCAAGATTGAGCAGTGAAAAGCATTTGACTCTTCGGTTTTTCAAAAGTAATTGGTCAAATTTTATCGAAAACTGTTCCCGCCCACAGTGCATTAAATGCACATTAGAGCATGTCCGTATTTAATTCAAATAAATTGAATTAAATAATAATTGAATATTAAAACGAATGGCTGGGATCATTTGACAAATTAAATTGATTTGACAATACAGCAAACAGTATAAGGAAAATGCACGCAAGATCAGATGACTAGATAAAAATCAGAAAAAATACCAGTCAGTCAGATTTGTATTCTGACTGATACCACTTATTGCACTATCAGGGTGACAAGCCCTGAATTCTGTGTCCTGAATCTTAGTCAGTCTATACTGATCATCCATTTTATACTGAATGTTCCCCCTACAACCATTCACATTCTTTCTGGGATTCCTTAATCCTGAGTCCATATGAGTTATTCCCCCTGACCTTGTGCATTCTTATCAGAGATTCAGACTGAATCACCTAAGCCTGGGTCAAGGAGTCCTAACTCTACTGATAACTCAACAAACCTGGTTTCAGGCAAAGCCTTAGTCAGGATGTCAGCTCTCTGTTTTTCTGTAGGGACTCTCTCCATCCTGATGTCCTTCTTCTCAACATGATCTCTGATAAAGTGATGCCTGATGTCTACATGCTTACACCTTGTGTGTAAGACTGGGTTTTGGGATATGGCAATGGCACTGTTATTGTCACAATAAATTGGGACTTCAGTGGCCTCTATTTGGTAGTCTCTCTGTTGTTGTTTCAGCCAAAGAATCTGAGAACAACAACTGCCTGCCGCCATATACTCAGCCTCAGTAGTAGACGTTGCAACATTGGTTTGCTTTTTAGAAAACCAAGAGATCAGTTTACTCCCTAGAAACTGACATAAGCCTGTAGTTGATTTCCTATCAAGTCTACAGCCTCCATAATCAGCATCTGAATAGCCAGTCAGTTCTAGGTTGTCATCAGAGGGATACCAAAGTCCTAAGTTGACTGTACCTCTCAGGTATTTCAGAATCTTTTTGGTACTCTCTAGATGACTCTTCTTTGGATCAGACTGATACCTTGCACAAACTCCAACTGCATAAGTGATGTCAGGACTACTAGCAGTCAGATACAATAAAGATCCTATCAGTGTCCTATATTCAGTCTGATTTACTGAGACTCCTTCTTTGTCAGGATCCATCTTCTCATTTGTGTTCATGGGAATGCGTGAGACTTTGCTGGACTGAACTCCAAATTTCTGAATCAAGTCCCTCGCATACTTGGACTGATTAATGAAAATTCCGGAGTCAGTTTGCCTGACTTGGAGACCCAGAAAGAAATTCATTTCTCCCATCATTGACATCTCAAATTTCCCAGTCATCAGCTTGGAGAATTTCTCACAAAGCTTCAGATTAGGAGATCCAAATATTATGTCATCCACATAAATCTGAACCAAGAGAATGTCTTCCCCTTCGGTGATCCGGAAGAGGGTCCTGTCCACTGTTCCTTTCACGAACCCGTGGTCTATCAGGAATTGAGATAATGTATCATACCAAGCTCTCGGAGCTTGCTTCAGGCCATAAAGAGCTTTCTTCAGGTGATATACCTTATTACCAACTTCAAATCCAAGAGGTTGCTCAACATACACCTCTTCATTCAGTACACCATTCAGAAAAGCACTCTTTACGTCCATCTGATACACTTTGAATTTCCTGAATGTTGCATAGCAAAGGTCTCATCATAGTCGATACCCTCGGCCTGAGAGTAACCTTTTGCTACTAGCCTGGCCTTATTTCTGACAACAACATTCTTCTCATCCCTCTTGTTCTTAAAAACCCACTTGGTGCCAATAACATGTTGACGCCTAGGTCTCTCAACTAACTCCCAAACCTGATTCCGCTCAAACTGATTGAGCTCATCCTGCATGGCTAGGATCCAGTTGGGATCAGCTAGTGCTTCTTCTATGTTTGTAGGTTCCTGATCACTCAGGAAGCAACAAAACATAGCGCTTTCACCAAAGGACAACCTCGTCCTGACCCCCTCATTGATATCCCCAATGATATCAGCCAATGAGTGATCATCTAGCCATCGCCTCCTGTTGACTGGAGCACTGGGAGCTACTGACGTTCCATTGCCTGATCCTGAAACATTAGTCTCGACAATAATAGGCAAAGAAGCGGAACGAGCAAGAACAGGGGATACTGAGTCATTTCCTGAGTGTTGACCAATATCAAAGAAATTGTTTCCCCCTACAGTGTTGGACTCAGTAACTGTCTCAGGTGCAGAAGCATCATCACCGACAGTACGTACCTCAGGTTGAGTCTGTCCTTCCGTCTGAGACTCAACGTTTTCCGAGGCAGGGGCTTGCTAAGGGTTGGCCTGAAGTCCATCCTGATCTTCATCATCATCATCCCATCCCTTGGGAGCACTGACAAGTTTGATCTTGAATTCAGGATTCTTCAGACTTAGCCTTGTTACCCTTTTGGTAATTCCCTCAGTATCAGGACTTGGAACCTGTTTCCTATGCACTGATGCAGTCTCATCAAACACAACATGAGGTGTTTCCTCCACACAAAGGGTCCGACAGTTATACACCCTGAAAGCTTTACTGACTGAGGAGTATCCTAAGAAAACTCCCTCATCAGATTTGCTATAAAAGGCTTTCAGCTGGTCTTTCCCATTGTTCAGGATGAAACACTTACACCCAAAAATATGGAAATAAGAGATGCGAGGTTTCCTCTTGTTCCAAGTTTCATAGGGTGTCTGAGCATGTTGTTTGTTCAGCATAGATCGGTTCTGAGTGTAGCAAGCAGTGTTGATTGCTTCAGCCCAGTACTTCTTGGGCAGTCCTGATTCAGCCAACATGGTCCTGGCAGCTTCCTTCAGGGTTCGATTCCTTCTTTCAACTACCCCATTCTGCTGAGGGGTCCTGGCTGCAGAAGTCTCATGAGCTATACCATGGTTAGTACAAAAGTCAGTTATAATAGAGTTTATAAACTCGGTTCCTCGATCTGATTGAATCCTGACAATGCTCTGACCCTGTTCAGTACTCAATTGCTTGAGTAACTCTGGAAGCTGGACCTGTGTCTCCTTTTTGTTCAGCAAGAAAATAACCCATGTGTACCTAGAATAGTCATCAACAACAACAAGGGTATATTTCCTACCATTTATGCTGACAGGAGTTACTGGACCAAAGAGATCCATGTGCAGGAGCTGAAGCACTCTGTCAGTAGAGAAGGCTTCCTTCACCTTGAATGAGGCTTTGGTTTGCTTGCCTTCCTGACATGCTCCGCACACGTGGTCTTTGCTAAAAACTTCATTAGGCAGACCATCTACAAGAGAAAGTCTAGAGATTTTGTTAATAATCTTGAAGTTTAAGTGACTCAGACGTTTATGCCAAAGCCAACTGAGCTCAGAGGAGCTCTTAGCGACCAGACAGGTTTCAGGAGGACTGCTCTTAAAGTCAGCAAAATATACATTGCCCTTCCTGACACCTGTAATCAGAACCTGTAGTGTAGATTTGTCCTTCACAAGACACATGTTAGATGTAAATTCTACACTATATCCTCGGTCACAGAACTGACTGACCGAGAGTAAGTTATGTCTCAGTCCTTCAACATATGATACATTCATTACACGGACAGAGTTAATAACAAGGGTTCCGAATCCTCTGGTGAAACCCTTAGAGTTATCACCAAAGGTTACCTGCGGGCCTTCTTGAGCTACGTAATCCTAAAGGAGATCACGAAATCCGGTCATGTGCCTGGAACATCCTGAGTCCAAGTACCAGTCCTTCATCAGATCCTCCTTCCTCTTCTTGTAGCCCGCATCGACCTGAAAAGAATCAGGTCTAGGTACCCATCTAGTATTGGGTCCTACTGAGTCAGCCATACCCTTCGGGATCCAGATTTGTCTGACAATTCTGATAGCATCAGAAGTGTAGACCTGTCTCCCAGAAATATCAACATGCACAGTTTTCTTCTTCCTTTGTGCCTGGGAAGTTGAGGGTGTATGGGTGTCAGTCTGAGTCTCAGGAGCCCAATATTGATTCCTGGGGGTTGGCCTCCTGTTCCTCCTTAACCTGGGTGCATTGGGCTGAAGTCTGTCCTGAGCAGGAGCAGCTCGGGCCTGACCTCTTGGCACATGAGGTCTGGCCTGAGTGTTACCGGAGTCAGGTCTCCGTTGCCTTTCAGAAGCCACCTGGTTTGTCCTTCTTCTTAGATAATTGGGACGCTCCTGATGGGCTCTGTGCCCTGTCTGAGGAGTCTGAACCTCAGTAGTCCTAGGTCTTGCCTGAGGTCTCCTTTGTCCTGAGTTCCTTCTGTTCTGAACATTTCTAGGCTGGGCCTGAGAAGTGCTAGGAACAAAATTCTTCCCAGTTTGAGGATTCCTAGGCTGGGCCTTGGAGTTCCCTTGGTCTGTCTTCCTAGACTCAGGATGAGAAACTTTGACCTTTTCCTTAGGTTTTTGTCTTGGTTTCTCAGTCCTTTGCCTGACAGGTTCAGCAGGCATTTTCTCCTTCCCTTTGCCTTTATTCTGATGAGCAACACTTGAGCTCTTGTCATCAGTTAGGGCAGGGACAAACTTTTTTTGAGAGTTGCTCCCTGAAGCACCTCTCTTCTTCTTGCCCTTTGGGTCTTTTGTGGCATCATAGCCTAACCCAGCTTTAGCACCATCAGTCAGCTGAGAGAAATTTGTCAACTCATCAACCACTTGGGTAGACGTGTATAACTTCTTCTGCTTGACCTCAAGATGCCCATTGGTTTCTTTCAGGGCCTCAATTTCAGTGGTGTATTGAAGCAACAATTCTGAATGAGCTTTCTCTTTCGAGATCAGCTCAAGATCCCAAGCAGTTTGCTCAGCACAAAGGCGAGCTTGCCACTCAGTTTCGAGCATCATTCTTAGAGCAGTTCACTCAATTATCAGTTGTTCCTGAGCAAGGAACAAATCAGTATCACGAGTCTCAATCAGCGAGCTGATTCTACCTCCAGTGGAGCTTCATCATGCTTATTCCTAGCATGAAGTAGCTCCTCCTGAAGATGTACTAATCTGAGGGCTTCCTCAGTATCTCTTACTCTGAGAGACTCAGTTAACCGATCGTTCTTCTCACTCAGTTGTGCGTTCCCATCCACTGTGTGAGTATGAGTCTCCTGCAGCCTTGAGAAGTCAACCATCAATTGCTCTAGGGCGAGCTGAAGGTCGAGTTCTCCTGCTGAATCTGAGCTAAACTCAGGTGCGTGATCAGGAGAAGAGGTCATCTGCCATCAGGCAGAGGTCATCATACTCTTCATCGGAGAATAGTTCAGGGGACCGGTGTCCTGGGCCATCTGAATCTGAGGAATCCTCAGCAAGCAACGCTCTCCGGTCTGATGCCCTGAGCTCTCTCTTGGCTCTTCGATCTTCTCGCTCACGAGCACTGAGCTCCGGACAATCATACTGATAGTGTCCGGTCTTTTTGCAGTGGTAGCACTGATCTACATCAGAAGAAAGCTTCTTGTCAGTGTACCTTTTATCAGATGATTCCCTCCTGCTCCCTGATGATCGTTCAGGTTTGGAGCTGGATCTTCTGGGCACATCATCTCTCCTCTTCTCATCTCTTCGTCTCTCAGGCTCGTTGCGATCCCTCCTGGAATCTGAACCCCTCCTTTCTTCTCTTCGGGGGCTAGATCTCCTAAGGCTGGAGTACCTGCGATCACGGGTGTCATTATAAAATTTCTTATACCTGCCGAAACGAGAGTTCAGTTTCTCGAATCGCCGTGCCATAAGGCTGTACTCCAAGGCTAGCTCATCTTTGTTCATGTCCTTTAGAGACTTGGAGCCAGATCCAGCCTCAGGCTCAAGAGTAGCTTTAAGAGCCACACTCTTTTCCTTTTCAGATGTCTTCTCCTCACTAACTTCCTCACTGACAACACCCATCTTTTTCCTCTTATCGAGGTCAAATTCCAGAGCCTTTAACTCTGAGAATAGGTGAGAGTGAGTGATGTTTGTAAGGTCCTGAGTGTTTTTCAAAAAAATTACTCCTGTGTCCCATCTTTCAGGGAGACAGTTTAAGATTTTAGAAGACACCTCCCTCTTGGGAAACTCCTTCCCAAGGGTTGCTAGCTCGTTCATCATCTTAATGAACCGAGCTTCCATCTGATCGATGGATTCTCCCTCTAGCATCCGGAAGGCTTCGAACTTCCTAATTGCAAGATCTCTCTTGTTCTCCTTAATCTTTTCTAATCCCTCACTCATCTCTCTCAAAGTATCCCAGATCTCTTTTGCAGTCTTCAGATGCATGAGTCTGATCGAATTCTCGTAAGAAACGGTGTGGAGTATAATGTTTTTAGCAACATTATCCAGTCCGATTTGCTTAATCTGATCAGAATTAAGCACGGACCTCTCCACCTCTTCATCTCCGGTGGCTGGAACAGGTAAATTGCCAGCAACGGGCCAGGTCGTCTGAAGATTTCTCATAAATTTGATTGGGCCATGCTCAATCACCTGTGGCATCTGATCATGAATAGAGTAGAGATGTGCAAGTACCCTGAATTTCCAATAGTCATAATTGTCAATAGAGAATTCAGGAAGATTGCCCTCGAGGCGTTTAGAACCGGATGCCATGATATGCAGTTTTTCAGAAACAAGATCAGTTCAGTAGACCACCAAAAGTTTCCCCTCAGAAACTGTTGGTAAACAAAGTCAGTGATCATTTGAACCACTGCTCTGATATCACTTGTTGGTCCCAAAACGAGTTAAATCAGTGTATGGGGGGGAATACACTGATGTCAGATTTTTCTGAAAGACTCAGAAAATTGCTCTAACGCACTCAGTCAGGATTCCCTGAAGTACTCAGTATGCTGAAGGTCCACAGGGGCAGCAGGGACGGTTCAGTAACGAGTCAGATAAACTGAGTGTGAGTAAAGTGCTCGGAAGCTCAGTAGAGATAACAAACCTACTGACTGCTCGGAAGTGAGTCAGTTGGACCACTATCTCAGTGAGCCAGAGTACGTGCGGAAAGTGAGCCCTTAGGTTCTACTCGTTTTTAGTTTCTGAAAACGTTTTCTCTGAGTTGCTTAGTAAATTGGTGGTTAAGGCTGAGTGCACAGTATTCAGATTCAGGATGATTGATTCAGTCCTGAGGTTAAAACCAATGCAGTATGTTCAGTTTAATATGATGACAGTTATGATCCTGAACAGAATAGTAAATCAGCACACAGGGGACTTTTTAACGTGGTTCGGAGATAACCAACTCCTACGTCCACGACCTGATTTAACAGGAAGCTATCCTCAAAACCCTGAGGATAGGTACTTGGGTTTTACGTGCCAAGGGACACGAGTAGCGAACTTCCTCTCTTAGGAACTGACCCCTGGGTATTTTACAAGTCCCAGTCCTTCTAACCAACCGATCTCACACCTTGAGTGGTTTGGTATTCTGGTTTCCAACTAAGATAGCTCTAGCAATACAAAACAATGCTAAATAATAGAGCTATCGATCTAAGCAAATACAGAGTGAATCCTACTACAACACTAGGGAAATTTAATTGCAGAGTGTTGTTTATGATATGCTTTGAGTTCTTGGATTCTTGAGAGTTTTCTCTTGGAAATTTCCCGTTAGCCTTGAATGGGTGCAAGTGTCACGCCCCAATTTTCATAAACAACAGAAATCTTACTTTTAATTAGTAATTTGGAAAACATCTTTTTAGAACGTGAACCCTCACGCTTGGAATAAAATTTCTTTTCTTTTAAAAACCTTTTAGAACTAAATCAGAGTAAAACATTTTTAATAATTGAACCCTTAACTTAATATACATAGCTCATTCAATACAATCATAAAAATCATGAAATATCATCTCAAATATAATTAACATAATTCACATGTGTAACTAACTTATTCTACAAACATACAACATAAAAGACATCAATTGAATCATGCAACACTTCACAAATATTTCATGGAACAGCAGCTGGTGTGTTACTTTTGAAAATAGGTCGGGGTGTATTCATCAAAACTGGGTGTGTACGAAAACAGCCCACTAACTAATACAAAATCCTATTTCTCTAACACTCTTATCTTGTCATGCAATTTATAACCTCTAAATACTTAAATAAATCATATAAGACATATTAAAAGGAATTACCAATAAAGCTCCACTTATCTCACATAAAAATGATGTCGTAGTAAGTTAAAGGACTATAACGAACCCTAGACTTCTACTATGAATAAATTTGTGAAATTAGGCTAACATACATAATATTTTAATTACTCAAAAAATATCATATAGCAATAAGACAATTATTCATGCGTCCATCTCTAATAATCTAAAATCACAGTTTCATAAACATTCAAAGATTTCATACTTTCAGCAGTGCGTCATCAACAAAATAAATCAATTAAAAATACTTAAGCTACTGGAAAAATTCCACAAAAATTCATATTGGTTACTGACTTCATATAATATTTATCTATAATTTTTATTAAATTTTATCCGTGACTAATTTTTATCAAAAATTCGCGAGATTCGGAAATCCCCACAACCTGCCACATATTTTTCAAAAATTCATAACTAATTCGTTCTAACTCCAAATAAGATGATTCAAGATGCGTTGGAAAGCTAATTAAAAACTGTAACTGAATATTAAATTTAATTTACGAAATCCTTAAATCACGAAACCGTAAAATCCCTTAAAACTTACTGGAAAATAGAAACACATCAAATCCTACACATGCAAAAATACTAAAACTCATATTAATGACTTCATAATATTTAATTAAAATATATATCTAACATGCATCCTAATTCATCTTTCATGACTCATCAACCCAATCAAATAAGCATAATATTCAATGAAAACTCATATTGCGATTAACTAAAATCCATATACATTATATTAGAAATCAAGAAAACTAATTAGGTTACTTACTTGTCCATGCACTTAATCAAATCATAAGCATGCAATCGTTCCAACTTGTGGAAAAAGACATAGTACCGAAACATAAAGAAATCTTGCAACATAAAAAATAAGTCCTACTTGGTTTTTTTTTAAAACTTTATCCTTTATCTTCTCTTTTCTCGCATCACATCCACCTTCCTCCGCATCGCTAATCTCGTAGCCTTTACTCTTGAAAATCTGAAATATAATTCGGTGAAGGGGTGAGCAATTATAAAATAATCACTCCGTGGGGATAGTTTAGTTCGAAGTCTAAATATAATGGACATGTAAACGTGAAAACATACCAATCATTCTTAATCTTTGATACGACTTAAGCGTATCTCTTTTGACACTACATAAGAGCATCCATTCTTTGATACCACATAAGGATATCCATTAATTTGGCACTACTTAAGAGCACCCATTGGTTGATACTACATAAGAGTATCCATTCTTTGATACCACATAAGGATATCCATTAATTTGGCACTACTTAAGAGCACCCATTGGTTGATACTACATAAGAGTATCCATTCTTTTAGCACATAAACACATAAACACATCAAACATAGTATTTAAAAATCGAACTAGAGTTACCACTTTTCACCGTTTAAACCCCCACCTTTTCTTGTCTTGAAAATTAGAGATGTGTTGTACGTTGGCTTGCTAAATCCTTGATTGAAATCCTACTTCTTCTTCCTCAACAAAGCTCACGAAAACTGCCCTATAACTTCATGAAAGTGCCAAATTTTGGGGTGACTTAGGGCTGGCCGAATTTTGGGGTGTCTAAGGGTTAAGAAGTGATCCTAGATCATCTATTTATAAGGACTAAAAGTCTTGTAGGGTTTCCTACAAGGGCTTGGACGAAATTATGGCTAAAAAGGAAAGGAAATTGGCCTAATATCTTGATGAATCTCTTATACCAATCTTGACAACTTATTTCCAAAAATAATAGATCCTTACCAACTCTTATTCTCTTGATACTTAACCTTCAAGTAAGTATTTTTCTTGCATACGAAAATATGACTTCTTTCCATAAATAAAGGTACTAAAAGTCCAAGTCTTAATACCCTAGTATTTTTCGAAAATTCCTATTAATAATAAAGTCCTTATTTTCGAAAATCATCAATACATTCCCAAGTATTATTCTTAATCTCATTCTTGGTCAAAACCTCATAAAGTCAAATTGCTAATATTAATTTCTCAACTACTAACATACCCTTAATGAATTAATACTAAAGGAAATAATATTCTTAGTGGACTAATACTATAAACTCAAACAATAATACTACTCTTCCTTAACCCTAATACTTCGAAACTTAGTACTATTTTAAAAGTCCAAAAGTAATACTAATCGGATCAACTAAATACCAAGCAAGAAAATAGAATAAAACTCAAGCTTAAGAACTTAAAGGACTACCTCTCTGAAAATATGTAGGCACAAACGGCACTCTTCACGAGATGACCAACTACTTCTTCTAGTGGACTAAGTCTACCCTTAACTTGCCGCATCAGCTTAATTATCCTCTAAGTAAAAATCTTCTAGAGAAATCTAATGCTACTTCTCCTTAATAAAAGTGCTAATCCTTATTCTTGCCAATATTACTTATCTCAATAAATAAATCTTGTACTTAATAAATTAATCCCACAATTAACTCCAAACTCAAATCTAAATCCTCAATTAATCACCAATTATCCGTGAATAATCCTTTGGAAGAATTCAGAAACTTGCGGTTGAAACTAATCCAATAATCATTTAAGAATATCAAATCTTAACAATTCTAACCTCACTAATAATAAATATCAATTCCTAATAATCCCAATATTAATACCTTAACTTAGTAATCGAATTAAAACTCAACTTAAAACTTCACAATTATTCCCAAAGATACGCTAAATATTCCTCAAGTGATTTAAGAGATTTAATCTCAAAATATCCAATAAATAAATATCAAATATCATCTCTTCGTCTCTCCAAATAAAAATATCCTTACAATATCTCTCTTGTCCCTAAATAATAATACTCCTTACTTTTGCAAGTAACATTTAACACCTAGCAGTAAAATCTCAACTTAACTCCTACATATCCGACACATATAGTCTAACTTTGCAGCATACACCTTTATCCCTTGAGAGTAATACCTTAAAGTCCTAACATTATTCCTTGGCTTAAAATCCAAATATTTGATTAATAAAAAGATTCCGATAATAATCTCTTGATATTGATTTCAAGAAAATCTAAACCTTGAATATTTTCTTGATCTATAACCTTTCATATAATCTAATCGAGATCCCAAAAGGTCATTCCTAATTTCTTGGTCTTAATCTTTAATCACATATCCTAGTCAAGATCCCATATAAGTCCATTCTTATCTCTAAAATAACAACCTCACTAATACCCTTAGTAAATTGGTACTTAATAAATCCTAATTTTCTCAATCCAATTTGAATTATAACACTTAATGACCAATCAAGCTAAATCCTCTTAATCCTTAAATTAAATACTTAATTGGATCATATCTTAATTTGGCTCTCTAACTTTTAATTCACATACTAAAGCCCAAAAATACATTATCAAGAACTTAATCTTAATTCTCAAATACTCCAATCAACTTTACTAACTTAATCATCAGAAAATTAATACTTAAGGCTCGTGAAAAACTTAAAGAACTAAAGCACAATATTTAATCCTACGCGCAACTTAACTTTAAAACCTCAAATGACGACTTATAAAATATAACTTGAATCCAATTATGCTGGGCGTTACAGCAAGGCTCTCCATATTTATAGGGAAGATTTAAACTAGATCCGTTGGAGGAGATCAAATTAAATCTTTCCTATTTTAGAGTAGTTGCAGGCTAGAAATACTGTTTGACCTACCCGCCATGCTTATTCTGGCAAGTTGTCACATCACCTGCAACTTTTTGAGACGCATTAAATGCCGCATTAAATGCTGCACAGACTCCGTGCATGCGTGTCGAAAGATCATTGGCTCTCCACTATAACGGCTAGTTGACCTTCAGACATTTGTCCTTCCTCGTACATTCAATGCTCTGAGTCTCTTGTTAATAACTCAGTCTGAACGTGTGTCTTCATGGAGTCTTACTGACATTCTCTTTGTCTCTTGTCCAATAGCATAAATAACCTTTTGCTTTGGACTTACATGATTCAGGTGATCTGAACCACGGCCTGAGTCAGGTCCTATGTGCATTCAGCACAGCCTGATAGGTTATTCAGCTCAGTATGTGTTACCTTTTTGCTTCGGACTTACAAGATTCAGGTGAACTGAACCAAGGCCTAAGTCAGGTCTTTAGTGCATTCAGCACAGCCTGATAGGTGACAATTACTCTTCACTGACTGATTTCTGTCCTGAGTATGCTTAGTGTACTCAGTAGAAACATCAGCCAATGGTACTTCAGGATTGACTTCAGGATGAATCAGCAGGCTTCGATCTTCAGCTTCAGAACAGACAATCTTCAGCGAGACTGACTGACTCCTTCAGGATGGTTTACACTTCAGACTTCAGTAAATTGGGTCGACTCCAATATTCTTCAGTCTTCAGCATGGTCCACCTGTACTGAATTTCTAACCTAACTATCCTGAACTATTTTATCCTGAACAACTATACTTAGGCAAATTCATCAGGGGTTTTGGGATCTAATCAAAACACTCAGATTGTCCCAACAATTCCCCCCTTTTTGATGATGCCAAAACCCTTAAGCAAATTCCTATTCATCTATACAATCAACTGACTTAATCAATGAGAACAACTCAGTACCACCTGATAAGATGAAAACAAGGAATGGGTTAGTACAGTTCTTGATAAGGATTCAGAAAAGTAGTTTCAGGAGTCAACAAGAAGTTGTACTCAGGAAAAGTAAATAACTTCATTGATTGATAAGAAAATACAAGTATCCTGAAGCTATTACAAAATTTCTGAACAACTAGCTCCTGATCTAGTCTTCATCCTTATTCCAAGCAGTCAGTGGAATCTCGTACATTTCCAGTACTCGGTTTAGGACCTGCTTCATCCTGTTCCGATCAGCAACGGCCCCGGCAGCTAGTCCTACTCTGACGACTTCTTCAGAAATTGCTTTCCGGTCCAGCTCCTTAGAATTCCTAAAGAGTGGAGGAGGGTACTTGATGAATTCCGGAGGAGCGATCTCTACACCTTCAGTGTCAGCATGTCTGATGATTTCAGCCCAGAGATCAGGATGCTCCTGTGCCATCCAGTGATGGAGTATGACATCTTTTTCTTCAGTCAGATCGTCCCATAACCCCACCACGTAGAATAGGTATGCCCACCTATTCCGGATCGGAATCCATACCTCCAGCATCTCAATCGGAATGAAGTCTTCAACAAACTTCAATGGAGGATGACTTTGATCTGGTCTGACCACAATCTTGCTCTGAGTCTTCATCCGAGATCCAGATGATACAGATTTCTTCTTCTGGACCTGAGAAGTCAGATACTCATTGGACTCTTTTAGGCGCTGGATCTGACTGAGCAGCAAAATTTCTTTCATTTTTGCTATCTTTTCAGCTTCAGTCATCACCAATTTCTTCTGAGTGGTCAGCCCAGATGGCATTTGTTCCTCCATCTCCTTATATAACGGCTCAAGAGCCAGATCTTCAGAGGGTCTCAACTTCTTCGGATCTGAGCCTTCAGCAGCTTCGATGGCGGCTACGGATCTAGTCCTCTTTCTTTCCGCAGCCTTCAGTTCAAGGGGAAAGTCTTTCTTCTTAGCTTTACCAGTGATGGCAATTTGCTTCTTCCTTTCTTCCCCCTTTTTGGCATCATCGTCATTAATACGTTTGACAACTTCATC
>JAPKLY010002832.1:0-20838 GCA_026898435.1 Prunella vulgaris | reverse complement strand
CCAAATTTGTATAATTATTATGAAAATAAACGATTGTTTATATACATAACAATGATATTTAACAAAATCGAGTTCATATAAATTTGAATTTAAATAAATTTTTGCCATCTTTTTAAGATGGATCATCAATATATATATATATATATATAAATTAATAAAAAAATTAATTTAATTAAAAATTATTACACTAAATATTACTCTCTCCGTGAAATTTATTATTTTTGTTTTCTCCATTTTCAGTTTTATTAATCTTTTTTTATAAGTTAGAGTGTATTATGGAATATAGTGGGGTCTAATTAAATAAAGTTATTATATTTACGAATAGTCAATGTTTTATATGCGCTAGATATACCATGCAATTTAAGTGTATTTTTTAAATAGTTAAAGTTGATTAAACTAATAAGTTAGGGTTTATTTACATTGAACAATAGCCCAACTGTAACTGAACTCTATAAGCAGTCCAAAATTTATTCATTAAAAATAATTCAACTGTTTAAAATACACTGAACTAGATGGTACACTCAGTGCATAAAAATTTACTCTTATGATTAATGTGAAAAGAAGTAGAACTAATAAAACTAGAGGGATATAGTATATATTTGAGAAATGACAATATATTAGAGAAAATTAATAATGTTTATAGTAAAAGTAATGTGAAGGCATGCCTAATATGAACAAGAAAATACCCATACCTCCATGAAATAATTTTGTTTTTAATTAAATATAAAATTAGAGAGGAAGGCCAGACAGTTGGTATCACTGGTTTTATATATATATATATATATATATTTTTAATATACTAGTTTTAGTTGTTAGTGCATAAAATTTCATGTAATTATGAGTCATCACATCAAAGAAAAGATGAAAATGATAAAATATGTATTATATATAAATAAGCAGTATCCAAAAGATTACATAAATACATGTAAAGTCATCCTAGAGATAGAATGAAACGCATATTAATATATCGAGTCTATGTGACATCGATCCGTCTCATAAAATATGTTTTGTTTAAAAATTTAAAAATTATTATTTCAAAATATTTTATCATTGTTCTATTTAAAATGGTATAAAAGGAGTCATTTATATGAAAATTATCGCAAATTCTCATATGCAATATTGCACAAAACCCTCTCCGTACAATTGATCCATTTTCATAACCCATTTTACAATACAGATCTAGTATATATTGATAACCGTCTTTTCTTCTGTCAGTTTTTTCCTCAGTTTTCAAAATTTTTCTTGATTTGCGCAATCGATTCCTTCTCTCATACGAAATTCTCTGGCTAGCGTTTCTTCCTCAGACAATATTCTTAGGGTTTTTGTCTGTCATGTTCTGCTATGTTTGAAATACAGTAACATAAAAGTTATGATGTAGTATCATAAAATTCTGCATGTAGTAATACTATTTTTTTTATGTATATTGTGTCATGATTTTTATGAGTGTTTAGTGAAAATACTTATAATTTGAGGGTTTTTTTTTTTTGAAACAATGTGATGAAGAAGACATTGTAGTATCACTTTCTTATTTTTAGAGTATTTTATTGTTATATTTGTAGTATTACAGGTTTATTTATTGTAGTATATGAGATTGTAGTACATGACATTTATTCATTTAGTAGTATTTTTTGTTTATATAGTAAAATACATGTTCTATACACTGTGTTTATTGTTTTTGAGATATAGTAACACAAAACTGATCATGTAGTAACATTGATTTGTGCTTATAGTAATATACATTTCCATAGAGTAATATGGTTGTGTGTATATAGTATCAATATTTTTTGTTTATATAGTAACACAACCTTCTTTATGCATGCAGTAGTAAAATAATATTTTGTGTTTAGTAGCATGAAATAAATAATGTAGTATAATAACATGGAGAAGAGGTTAGGGGTGGATGTTCGGTCGGTTTTGAACTATTTATTAATCGAACCAAAATAATTTTTTGCACCGTGCAATATTGTATGAGAGATCTACTCGAAAATCATTCATAATATAAAATTCATAAAAGTTTGGACAATTACGTAAAATGTCATTATATAAAAATTTATAAATTTCCTTTATAAAATCTCAGTGGGTATTTGGTAAAATTATTAGAAATGAGAGTGTGTTTGAATGAAAACAAAAACTTGTATGAATTCAAATTCATGGTAAATTTGGGTTTATCAATTATCATTGTTATTTATTTATACTATCACTATTAATAAATTAAATATTTTTTTTAACAATAATAGTATATATATGAATAACAACCACATTAATATCTTAATCTCTTATATTTCACAGTTTATATTCATCCGACGTGGCTACTTTAAAAATCCTCTATTTTGAAATTCTCAAATTCTATCCCTTATACGGTTATTATATTAAAATTTTGCGGTAGTTATTGCTAAAACTATAAATGATTTCTCCGCTTTGTTTACATTTTCGGTATTATATATTCATCCACATTCTATTCACAATTATTTTGTGATTCCACCGTGCTTGATGTTATTTCACAGTAATATATTTTTTATTTTCTATGGGTTAGAATTTAAATTATTTTTACTTTGTTAACGTAATTACTCTTTTTTGGGGTTTCTTAATATTTTTGCAGCGGATTAAATGTTCAATCTCCCCAAAAATAACATACAGATTTTAATTCGGATTTGTTAGATATGAATTTAACGCAGCGTGTTTTTCACGGATCTGCCTCTCGCGCAGTGTGGCAACCAGTGGGCGGACGCACAGATTGGCGTACGAGCTCGTCCATGACCATTGGTGGAGATGGAGAGGCGGAGTTCGTAGGAACTGAAACGACACTGATCAGGCTACCAATGCTCTCCAGTACCAGTTCAGTGTGGTGACGCTTCAGCCGCTCAGAATGGGGCCGACTTCACCGGCAACGCCTCCCGCATGCTCAGTCGTCTTCTCGCCGCTCCCTGTGCCCGGAACATGGTTGAATTTTTTGTTTTTTGATTTTTTTTTTATATTTTCTTTGACATTTTGATAAATGTAATTGCTGATTTTTAGGATGGGAATTTTTAGATTTTAAATTTTATGAAGTATTTCTGTAGATTGTTCAGATGTTTTAATATTTTTTCCTATGAAAACTTTACTGTTAATTTTCTTTATAGTCAAATTTTGCAGTTTCGACATCAAGTTAGCAAGGATGTTCATTTGTATAGAAATGAATTTAAAAGATTTTATGAATGCTTTCATCTGCATATGTTAATGATAGTGTTCAATTCCGTTTTCTCATTTATGATTCTACGTACTTTTTAAATTAATATGAACTTTAAATTGTATATAGTGAAGGATAGAGACCATGTCAATAATATTTTATTTTAGTGCACCAATAATATATTTTATTACATAAATCATTTATTAATATTACAAATTTATTCTTTTTAAATATGCTCACTCAAATCCTACTATTATTTAAATATAATTATTATTATTTCAAAATAATTATTTAAAATATAATAGAATATTATTATTATTTCAATATAATTCAAATTTAAATATAATAGAATATTGTTTCAAAAATAATTATTTAAAATTATAAAATCCTATTGCACATAGATTTAAATTTGAAAATATTAAAAATAAAAGAATAGTTTTAATTGCAACTCAAACATACGTCACACCGCTGTATAGTTTCAGAGTGTATTTCTTGTCAAAAAAAATTCACCTTTAGCAGTAAAAAGTAGGAGAGGACGAAGACCCATGTATAAACGGAAGTATATTCTGTCAAAATTATTGCAAATATTAATTATTATAAAATAAAAAAATAGTTTCGGATAGACCTGCGTTTAAACCATACGGAGTACTAATAAATAAGAAGGCTGGAAATTGTAAAAGAATAAGAGAAAAAAAGGGCACACAAAGTTGATTTAGCCATGGAAACCGCCACACCACCGCCCCACATCGCCATTCTCCCTTCCCCCGGCATGGGCCACCTCATTCCCCTCACCGAATTCGCCAAGCGCCTCCACCACCTCCACGGCGTCGCCACCACTTTCATCATCCCCACCGACGGCCCCCTCTCCGCCGCCCAGGACCTCTTCCTCTCCGCTCTCCCCCCCGCCGTCGACTACCTCCTCCTCCCGCCGGTCGCCTTCGACGGTCTGCCGGCCGACGCCAAGATCGAGACGCGCATCTCCGTCACCGTCGCCCGATCCCTGCCGTCACTTCACGGCGCCGTTAAATCGCTTCACGAATCGAAGAAACTCGCCGCCTTCGTCGTCGACCTTTTCGGCACCGACGCGTTCGACGTGGCGCGTGAGTTCCACATCCCCACTTATATTTTCTTCTGTTCAACCGCGATGGCTCTGTCCTTGGTTCTCCACTTGCCGGTTTTGGACGAAACGGTGTCGTCCGAGTACCGCGACTTGCCCGAGAAGCTGCGGATTCCGGGCTCCATTCCGATTCACGGGAGGGATTTGTTGGACCCGGTTCAGGATCGGAAGGACGACGCCTATAAATGGCTCCTCCATCATGCAAAGCGGTACGGAAGCGTTGACGGAATATTGGTGAATTCCTTCAAGGAACTCGAACCCGGTTCGGTCGAGCATCTCCTGAAGAGGGAAGAGGGTAAACCGGTTGTGTATCCGGTTGGACCGTTGATCAAAATGGGTTCGAAATCGGTTGATGGTGATAAATCATGTGTTTGCTCAAAGTGGTTGGACGATCAGCCGAGTGGATCAGTGTTGTATGTTTCGTTTGGGAGTGGTGGGACCCTCACTCATGATCAGATAATTGAGCTGGCATTAGGGTTGGAAATTAGTGAACAAAGATTCTTGTGGGTAATCAGATCCCCAAGTACTATCACTAATAGCACATTTTTCAACATGGGAAATACCGATGACCCCCTGGCTTATTTGCCACAAGGGTTTTTGGAGAGGACCAAGGATCGGGGCCTCGTGGTGCCCATGTGGGCCCTACAGGCCCAGATCCTGGCCCACGTGTCTATCGGCGCGTTCCTGACGCACTGCGGGTGGAATTCCGTCCTCGAGAGCGTGGTCAATGGCGTGCCGATGATTGCTTGGCCATTGTACGCCGAGCAGCGCATGAACGCAGTGATGCTCCACGAGGACGTGAGGGTGGCCCTGCGGCCGAAAATGGGGGAAGATGGTTTGGTGTCGAGGGTTGAGATCACGAATGTCGTTAAGGGTTTGATGGAAGGGGAGGAAAGAAAAGGAATCTGGAGCCAAATAAGGGACCTTAAGGAGGCGGCCGCGAAGACGCTAAGCGAGAATGGTTCATCCACCAAATTATTAAGTGAATTTGTGTCGAGATGGGAGGGTGGTGTGTCCAAATAAATTCAAAATGTGTTGGCACTAATTTAATTTAGTACCCATGTTATATTTTCTCTTGTCTCCATATCTTTGTTATTAGATGTTTCGATCTTTTACTTTGTTGAGCACATGACATGATTGACCACATGTCTAAAGAAAAAAGTATTATTTTTTAAAAAAGAGTTTGAAAACAGACAATTAAAACTTGTTACTTTACCATTTATATTTTAAAGGGAAATCTACACTCTAGTCAACTTTGAAAAATGTGCGTGCATTCTAGGTATCCCAATTAAAGTAAGTGCATTGTGGTACAAATTAGAGTTAATAATTATAAATTAAATTTAATCTATATTATTAATATATTAATTAAATTTTTAAAATATCCTCTTTATTATATAGGTGGACAGAACCTACCAGTATTCTTCAGTTGTATATATACACATAGTATATATATATATATATGAATGTATATGACTGAGAAAGCGAGAGAAGGGGCGAGGGAGAGAGAGAGGCACCGACTGTGGCAACCGCCACCACCGGAGGTGAGGAGAGCCGAGAGCGAGAAGGGGGAGAGAGAAAAATCAGATTCGATGGAGTTCTCTTCCTATCCAGATCGCGAGCAGCGAAGAAAATGGAGGAAGAGAGACTGCCCCTCATCCATGGACACGAGAAGAAAAAGGGGGAAGAGAGGATGCGGGCGGATCTGGAATTTTCACGAGGCGTGAGGCTGGGAGGCGGCAGCGGTGGAGGTTGCCCCTGTTTTTTTGCGGCGGATCTGGAGGCGGCGGCGGTGGAGGCCGCCATGGATGCGTCTGAAGCTCGCCTCAAACCACACGCCGGAATCGGTGGAAACACACCCAGCGTCCAGTTGCACAGCCGCCGACCGATTCATCATCGTAAATAGCTTCACTGCCCATGGCACCCCTGCAACCGTCTTGAAACGCACAGCCCTATGCCGGTAAACCCATCCATCAATTCAAAGCCGCCGACCGATTCATCATCGAAAATAGCTTCACCGCCCATGGCACCCTGCAACCGTCTTGAAACACACAGCCTTGCGCCGGTAAACGCATCCATCAATTCGAAGCCGTCGGGATAATTTGAATGGCATGTATGAATTTTGGGAATATTTCGAATGGAATGCAGGTATCAATTTTTGGGATAGCAGATTTAAGTTTTTTTGGGATTAAATTTTGAATATATTTTTTTATTGGTAGAAGGCGGGGATTGAGAGAGTGAAGGAGGTAGGAGCAGGATAAAGTTGTTGGGCGGAGCCATGGCGGGGAATAGCAGAGCGAGAGAGGATAGCTTGAGAAATAGTGAGGGAAGAAGAAGAGGCCATGACTCTGCTATGAGGTATTTCTCTCTCTACGAGTTTAGGACTTTGCTTCTGGTGATGAAGCCATAGCTTTTGTTTATGGTTCTGATGTTCGAGATTCTTCAGTGTTCTATTTATTGCATCCATGGCTTTGATTGCAATTTTAGTTATGAGAGGGCTTAACTATTCTATACAAATTGGTAAAACAGACTTACTTTTGCCACTGATCTTTGAAATTTTTTAGAAAAAATGGATCTTGGGCAAACTCGCAGGCAAAACAGGGTATTACAATCCTTTTTCAAGTCTTGTTTTTTGCCAAAGGTTTTCATTAAGCAATTTGAAAGTTTACTACCTACCTCACAAAAGTCAAAAGCTCGGTACAATTAGTTGCCTAGATAAGTTGTGTTTTTGCAATTTATACAAAGTTCTTGATAGCTTGGTATATGTTCTATAGGCGTGGGAAGATGAACATGGCAGTGTCTTGTTTTCCTTTGTCCATATTTAACTCCTTTCATTGTCTTGATTTGAATAGATATGTTGCTTCAAATTTACCAGAAAAGGCTATAGCAACATTCCACTTGATGCAAAAGTTAGTTTCTCTCTGGAGCAGAGTACCTACTTCATGTTCCTTAACATTCTTTGCAAGCATGGAAACATCGAAGAGACCAAAGAATTTATGTTTTTGAATAAGAAGTTCTTCCCGTTGGAAACATATAGCTTCAACATAATTCTCAATGGCTGGTACAACATAACCGTTGACATATATGAAGTTAAGAGGGTTTGGCGAGTGATGTCGAAATGTTGTATTGAGCCAGATGAGACTTCATATAAACACATAATATCTGGCTATTCAAGCAGTTCAACTACGCCATTCAGAGGATGTCTCATTTTCTAGGCCATTAGTCTGTTATACTATTGATGTATTTTGAATAGTATACTATTAATATATGTGGAATGGTTAATTATACCATAGTGTTACGATTTACTATAGTGCATTATATAATTGATTATCGTTTATACTATAGTTTTCTTGATTATACCGTCCTGTAGCGTATAAATTTGAATTTATGTACTGTAGCTGTCAGTATAGGTTATTGTAGCTTTCAGCATAGTTTCAGTATAGGCTACTGTAGCTTTCAGATTGATTAATAAAAAGTAATTTTGTCCTATATGTAATGTTAATAGACCCACCTTTAATTTTGAAGTTTAAATTTATTTTTTTCCTTCGCTTCTCACATTTTTTTATCCTTTAAAAAAATGAATTTGATTTTCTTCTACAATTCACGTTTTCTATTTTTATTTTTTTTATTTTAGGGTGATTTAATGATTTTCGAATTTTATTGCCGAAATGTAGGCTATATTTTAGAAAAATAAATATTCAAATCATTCTGAAACTTTCAGAAAATCTCAACTAGATAAAAATATTTTGTTAAATTTAATATTTTTTTGAACCTATACTTTTCAGAAATATTAGCCAATATATCGAAAAATTGTTAATTTGTTAAAAGAATTTCATATTAACACAAAAAATACACACCATTTTTTTTATCAGGAATGAATAATTGATTTTTTTTTTGTTCCAAAAGTACAAGTGGTTGAAGCTTCAAGAATGTCATAGAAGTTGTCCTTAGAAACTGTATTATGTTTGTATTGTTTTTTTTTTTTTTCAGTTTTCTTGCAAGAAGGTGGGTGCACCACATTTATAAAGTTATGAGGGACATATTTGTCATTTTATTAACTATTACAATAAAAATTATGTTTAAGTGTGTGTGTACTCCAAACATTTGTGGGTGCATATAACCTAGGCCTTTACTTAAACATATTTATTACAAGATGATGTGCTAATTTTATTTGGTGCATAGCTATTTTTATAATATGAGATCACACGTTAAAAGAAAATGAATAAATGATTGTGATCTTAAATAAAAAAAAAATTACTTTATTAATTTTTGTAAACATGCATAATTTTTTATCTGTGGCGATTAAGTCGAGGGGAGAAATTGTTCTGAATGTGGCTTCAAGTGGCATAGCTTCACTTTTACTTCCTGGTGGCCGAACTGCTCATTCAAGATTTAAAATTTCTCTAAATTCAAATGAGAACTCAACGTGTTCGATCAAACAGGGTAGTAAACTAGCATAATTTATTGTTAGGGCAAGCCTTATTGTCTGGGATGAAGCTCTAATGGTGCACATATATTGTTTTGAAGCATTAAACAGAACACTGAAAGACATTATGAAGTTGAGCAATCCAATGAATAAGAACAAACCATTTGGAGGCAAAACTGTTGTTTTTTTAGGGGATTTCCGTCAAATTTTACCAGTGATACATAAGGGAACCCGACAGGACATTGTATATGCATCCATTAATTCTTCAAATATATGGAGGGACTGCAAATTATTGAAACTAACTAAGAATATAAGGTTGCAGATGCTGGGTTCAACAATTGAGCATAACGAATTAAAAGAGTTCTCTGAATAGATTGCACGTATCGGGGATGGAGCAATGGGGGTTGAGACTGATAATCATGCAATTGTTGAAATTTCTGAAGATCTCATAGTAAAATCTTCAAGTGATCCAATTTTATCCATCGTGCAGAGTATGTATCCATCTTATATGAATTCAATGGGCAATATGAGTTTTTTGAAGGACCGTGCTATATTGGCACCAACACTTGATGTTGTTGATAGCGTGAACGATTATATGTCCGACAGTGGATGCAAATATGATGCTAATGTAGACGTATTGACTGATGTACACACTCCTGTGATGTTCCTAATCACGAGCTAAAACTGAAGGTTGGCACTCCTGTGATGTTGTTGAGAAATATAGACCATTTACTTGGTTTGTGCAATGGCACTCGACTGGTAATTACCAAGCTTGGATCACATGTTTTAGAAGCAAAGATTATGTGTGGAAACAATGCAGGCCATGAAGTTTTGATCCCAAGAATGTCATTAACTCCATCAGATCTAAGGTTACCGTTTAGGTTCCAAAGAAGACAATTTCCCCTGATCATATCTTATGCAATGACAATAAATAAAAGTCAAGGTCAATCACTCTCTCATGTTGGCCTGTTATTGAAAAAACCCATTTTTTTATCACGATCGGCTGTATGTTGCAATATCAAGAGTGACCAATCGCAAAGGACTTAAAATTTTAATTTGTGATGAAGACGGTGAACATAGTCAATCCACAAAAAATGTTGTATATAAGGAAGTCTTTCAAATTTTATAATGAATATATGTGTAAGTAGTTTATGCATTATTGATTTTTATGTGTAGAATGTATCTTAACCAATATTTATTTAGTTTTCTTAAAATTAATTTTATATGCAATTAATTTATTAAGTTCTTATATCATTCAATAATATATTATATCATAATAAATATTGTTGATAATTCATATTAGAAATGTATTAAACTTGATGAATTTATAGTTGATCATTTTTACATTACAATTAATAAATTCACGTACATAAATATAAAATTTTTTTTAATAATCCAATAAGTTTAATATTCATATTATTTTATATCCGTGCATCGCACGGGTGAAATTACTAGTTATCATAAATATTAAATCAATTCATACACTCCATCCATTCATAAAAATTAATCCTCTCTAACTACACATGAAAGGTATTATAAGATATTGTAAAGTCTGTTTACGAATTAAAAAATTGTATATGAAAAGTATGTAAATATACTTTTTATACAAAAATTTTAAGTTCATAAACGAAAATCACAGTACCTCATAATATCCTTCGACATATCGCATTAAAGCTCTAGCTCGTACAAAAAAACAGGACTAACTAATTTGTTGAGGAAGGGAGTATAATGTTATTTGAAGTAGATTCTTTCACCAAATAATTAAGAGTAAATATTGTGTGAAAGTGGTTCATATCATGAACCTTTTTTTAACAAGGCAAAAAAATAAATTCATACATATAAACCTTGTATCACAAAGTATTTAATGAAACTGGTTTATATAATACTTTGCCAATAATTAATACTGGAATTTGCAAATTCCATCTCATTAATTTCCGTTATCTCAACTAATTTGTTTTAACATAAGAAAAGAGTAGGTATTATTTGAATAATACTCACGATAATAATTTCGTGAACAACAGATTTGATTTCACGCAGTAACACATTTCATTGTGTAGTGTTAATTCATATACAATGTAGTGTTAGTTTAGATATAATGTAATATTAGTTTATATACAATATGATTATAGTTCATTTACTATGACATATTAATAAAAATATGTGGTTTACTAATAATATGTTAACTATATTTACATACAGAAGAGAGAAAAATATAGAATTTACATGGTTTACTAATAATATGTTAAGGATATGTTTGGTTCGTAAGATAAAAATATCTATCCAAAGATACTTTTATCTTACGAACCAAATGTACCCTAAGTGTTAACTATATTTACATAAAGAAGGGAGAATCTCGTATTTATTATAATGTGTTTGGTTACAAAATCGAATCCAAACAAAGCCGGAAAGACAAAGTATTCCAATAAACCTATCACTAATCCTCCAAGATAAGTTATTTAACCTAAAAGGCCAAAAAGGTGAAGAAAATATCAAATCTTAAACGAATAATCATCTAATATTCTTTTTTTATTTTTTAAATAATCACCGAAAGAATTGGGGTTGCATATTCCTTAACCTTGTCTTTACTAAACCTTTTATACTTAGATAATTTTTACAATATAAAAGAAAATGTTTTGCTAGCACCAACACCTCACATATATTTTGAAAGAGTGTTTTAAATTAAATTATGTCATATATATGTTCCACATAATCGTAAAATATTTAGAGTGCGTACGTAATTAGTGATAATTGTAAGGATTAATTGTAAAAGATTTACAAACTTTATGATGCAGCAAACACAAAATACAATAACGTAAATACTTTGATTTGAAAATACTAGCCCACAGCTAATAGAACCGAGCTAAAAAGATCCGAATTTAAACGAATCTAAAAATATGGACAATTCTCCATTTTTAGGGGTAACCGGACTGATCATTTAGTCCAACCCAAATTAACATTCCTAATTGTATATTGAGTACTCTATTGGAGAAGCAATTCAGATAAAAAATCAACTTCTTCATAAATCACCATTTTGCTAGAAAGACCTTACCTGTTCACTGATTCAGTACATACTAAAGTAACATCTGACAATATGTAGGGGTAGTCATTCGGTCTATTCGGTCGGTTCGGTCTAGTTTTGGACCGGACAGAATAGACCGAAAATTTTTGGGCTATGGACCGAACCGGACCGAACCGAAATATTTCGGTTTGGTCCATTCGGTCCAAATAGTTTAAAAATAAAAAAAATTATGTTTTATCACAAATTAAAGATATACAATACAATTATATGTAGTTCAATATAAAATTAGGGTTAGAGTTGAGTGGATTGATTTTTATTTCTTTGTTACAACTTACAATTAATCTAAGTTATCTAATTATGTGTAGTTGTGTACGTATTAGTTAGGTTTTATATTTTTATTATATATATTAATATATATATAATATAATTAATATATTATTATTTTTTAATTAAAATTCGGTCCGTTCGGTTTTTTTGGTCCATTCGGTTTTGATTATCCAGGACCGGACCGAATCAAATGGACCGAAATTTTAAATTTTTAGACTGAAAACCGAACCGAAATTTTTTGGACCGAACCGAACGGACCGAATTTCATCGGTTCGGTTCGATTTTTCGTTTTTTTCGGTTTCGTGAACACCCCTAACAATATGTCATGGGAAATATACTTTTTTTATTCTAATTTTATTCAAGCATCAGCTGCAGGAAAGAGTGCTTTTCTAGAAAAATAAATACTCCCTCCGTCCATTAAAAATCTGCACCGTTGTATTTGCACAATTTTTAAAAATATATATATAAAAATAAAAATATTATGAATGTACTATGGAATCCACTTATAAATAAAATAATTAATCGTGAGAGTAATAACAAAAGTGATAATATTTTTATAAAAAAAATTATAAACGAACGAAAAAATAGTGGATAAATTTAAATTTAGTGGATGGAGAATAAATAATAATAACAAAATAATAATAAAATCTGAAGTTGATGCCTTGATGGTGTAGGTGTAGGTCAGTGTAAAGTGAGTCGAGTGACTGACATTGTGTCAAAGTTTTCCTTGTGATAGTTTTGGCCTTCACCCTTCCACTTTTCAACCTTTATCAAATTATTTGCATTAATTTGCAGCAACTCTGAAATTCAAACCTCAATTGTTTCAATGATCAACAAAGATGCATACCACAATTTAAATACTACTACTTTCGTACCAACATTTTTTTCATAGAATCACTGTTTATACATTCGAAGAAGAATTATATTCAAACATTGTGTTTAGGTGAAAAGATAACTTTTATGATAAAGTTAATCTCCACTATTGAAGTGGCCACAAATTCCCGCCAAAATAATGAACACAATATCTAAATACATCTTTTCCTCAAATGGATGAATAATGACACTGTGAAAAAATGTTAAGACGGAGGGAGTACGTTTTATATGAATTAGTTCAATATATCTACCTAAAGGGCTCAAATCCAACCCTTCTTTCAGCTATCGCCAACCAGATGAAGAAATCCAAAAAAAAAAAAAAACTTGTAATTTGGACATTAGAGAAAATCTGTACAATGTTAGCAATGCATCGATTGCCTCAAGGTTTAGAGTTGCATATGGTTGATAAGATGGCCACACGAGAGCACCAGTTGGGTTGACTCAGACAGACTATGGTAGGTGCTATCCAGAACCATAAGAGTTGTTTCAAATGCCATATAAGTAAGCAAATTTACTACCCAATGTCAACCTAATATAGGCAGGCACTTGGAAGATTAGGTATCAGCCATTTCAGATCAGATTAGGTTTGGCGATTTCACCAATTCTTCCAACAGACAGCCATATAACTTTCTACCTAATTGAAGATGCATAGGTATGAATGGCAGGTGTTAAAGAGTTTTCATGGACGGTAGAGGCTTCCTCTACACCCAAGATAAATGACCAAGTTAAATAAATTCAGAGCAACCAGCAAGTGATGAAGTTATCTTGCTTCAGCTAAGCACCTAAATAATATTAAATTACAGGCAGCAAATAGCACATGACGAATATCAAGAAAGGAAATTGTGTGCATACTATGATGTTCCAAAATTGAAAGCTCAACTGTAACTAATGATTCCATAGTTCCTTAGCCAAATGAATAGCACCTAAATACCTAGTTCCATGCTGCAGAAGTGAGAAACCAGACAACCAAAAAAACAACACGAGTAACTAGAGTACAATTGGTTCAACCAAACATAAATATGGAAACAAAAGGAACCTGACGTACATAGCTTCGGATACAGTAATATGGTGAAGAGCAATTTACATCATTGCTTCATTAGCCTACTTTAAAAGATTGTTTATATCAAAGTAAGCAGCAACATAATTTCTCAAATAGCTGAAATATGGAAGATTTCTTAATTTTTGGGAATCAAAGTCATAGTAGAGTCATTCCAAACATACACTATGACTTTGATTATCATTACCCACCTTCCAAAGGAGCCAACCAAACGCCCCCTAAGCTTAACATTCTTTACTAAGTAATCTATAAATGTTCATAGAGTAGAATCTTAATATATTATCAAAACTAATCAAATCTAACTTCAAATCTTGAAGAATAATATCAATATATAGATCAATACTACAAATGTAAGAAATACAAATCAATTAAACTTTCATTTCCGACTTTTATATTTTATCCTTCTCACATTCTCTATCAGAAAGAAATGTTTATATTTTCTTCTTCGTACATTCTAGTAGAATCACAGTCCATTAGCATATTCTAAGTGATCTAATATTTTCAACAGCAGCTATATCTTTTTTTCTTTTTCTTGATTTGGATCAAAGAGTGCCACTATCAGATCAATTTTCAAAAGAAAAATAAGCAAGACATGAAAATTATCCATTCATCCCATAGTACAAAATCTCATGATGGAAAAGATCAAAGCAACCTACATTATAAGGAAAGAAATGCCTTACCTTATCTATCTGTTTGACTGCAAACCGCTACCACCATAGTATTGTTTTGTAGTTTGTCTTGAAAACTCAGCAAAGGTAATCCCATCCCACAATCTTGATAACAGAGGAGGAACAATCTCACGAATCTTTCGATTCAAGCCATTTGATTCACACGGCTCTGAATCATGATCCCCTAATGTTAAAAGTTCAACAGGGTAGTCAGAAAGCGAAAAGATCTTACTCCAGGCTGGTTGCAAAAACACAACAAAAGTCTCCCTGCTCAAATTTTCCATCTTAATTGGTCTACAAACACTATGAAGGGTTGCTCTAAGCCTCCCCTTTGATAACACATCTGCTGATTCTCCCACTTGAACGATAAAACTCCCTCTTGATGCTTTCACCATGACCACACGATTCATCTTTGGATTAAATACTTGCAGATATGTATGCCCACTTGGAGACTCACACTCTTGCTCATCATCCCCATTAGATAATATAAACATAGGAGTCGTCAAAATCGCAAATATCCCATAATCATAATGCCATTGCTGCCACAAATTTGAGTTATCATCATCATCATCATCCCCTAAGAAGACATTTTCCTTCAAATAAACTTTTCTTCCTCTTTTATGGCGTTCTAGACTAGCTGCTTCTTTAATGGTAAGAGTATCAGCAACTGAATGGTAATGTATTAACCGGCCTTTTGCTGTGCCATTTTGCAATAAGCTCTGTTCCAGCTCAGAGCCAACAATTAACTTATCACAAATCCGAGCAAGACAAAGCCCTAAATCCATCATACAAAACCCTAATTCCTGAAATTTAAACCCTAAATCCCTAAATTCTCCATCATCAACCTCTTTAACCATATCACTACCCTCGCGTCTTAAATTAAATTCTTCATCATACTTCATTTGCATTGCGAAAGAGGACACAATTCTATCCAGATTCTTTAACGAAACATCGCTTCCCAGTTTGTGATCCTAATAGCTTATTAAAAAACATAATGAATACATCATAAAATCCTCAATCGAATACATTCAATTGAAAAGGATTTGATTTGATTTTTACCTTGAGAATCCTCGTCCGACTATCATTATTCAGAAGAGAGAGTTTTCGGGCCACGGAGAGCAGATTTTTGGGGATGCTTCGGGCTGCGGGGACGCCATTGATGGATAGAAGGCCAGGCCCGTCGCGGCCGAGGTTTTGCATAATAGCTTTAGAAATCGTTTTAAGACGTTGGATTTCTTCGTATGCTGCCGGATTTTGATCGGATAGCAACGCCATAAGATCAGAATATTGAAGTTCGTAGAGGTCGATGATTTCGTCCATGAAAAAACAGCAAATTTTCCGGCAGGGTTTAGAGAGCAGACTAAAGTTACGGTTTTTGTTTTCATAACAAAGTGAATGAATGTTATTTGCAATTTTATTAGTTCTTTTACTTCCAACTCTTTGTTTGCTTATTTATGGATGAACTTGAAAACGAATGGATTTAAATAAAAATATATATAAAAAGATATATATTTTAAATTAAAAATTATAAATAGATAGAAGAAAAAAAAAAATTAGAGATGAAAATGGATAGGAATGAGAAATTTCAAATGACATAATTTTAAAGAAGATTTAGAATTCCTAGGGTCTGAATGCAACAACATGCTAATTGATATTGATCCCTGCAATGCTTCTACCTATTAGTAACAAGTGTGATTCTACAAGCAAAACTGATTAAATCAGTTCGATTCCTCTGTCTCACTTTTCGTATTTCACTTTGTGTTCCACCCTTTGGATGCGTCGATATGATATATAGTATCCGTCGATTATATTTTTACCATCCATTCTGATTGTAGAACACAAAATGGACAACTGAAAGTGACGTCATAGGTGATATCATTCCCTAATTAATGCAAAAGACTATAACTTATTCCCAAGGTACCCCATCAATCCTCTTCCAATGCACGAAACCTTAACGTTCCGAACGTGCTCCGTACCCAAACGGTGAGATAAAGCCCGACCATTTGCTTACTAGCAACTAACGAGTACCTCGAATGCCCATGCATCGAGCATGGTGCATACGCGCTATACGACATTGTCCTCAGCACCAAGAATGTTACCAGCATTCAAAGGAACTATTTCTTGAAATCTGCAGACCACAAATGATGCTAAGTAATCGAAAAAACACGAAGCTGCAGTAACCACGTACCCGAGCACGTATATATCAGCAGGAGGTGCAGAATGTAGCCAATCAAGAGTTCGGCGCATCCATGTCTTTGCCTCAAGAGTTCGGCCTTGACGCTCTTCTCGAATCTAAAAGATACATTTATTCAGCACAATTATCAAATTTTCCTACATTATTATTGGTAAGTTAACTACTTTCATATTCGTATCACACTAACTAACTAGATAAATCTTTTTATGCAGAGCAGAACAATCCCCTGTACCCGTAGCCATTAGCGACGCAACTAATTCTCAGCAGCTACATTCACCCCAGCAAGGTCAGGTATCTCAGATCAATATCTTTAGGTGTTAGCATTTTGAAGTGTTTTGCTGTCATGTGTAGCTTCATATTTTTCTGCCCTAGTAACATTATCTTTTGTTTGACAAGGTGAATGCCAGGTTAGTAAACCTGATTCTCACTCCCTGAATAATGTCTCTCGGACCTTGCTATGATCTTATGGATTGGTTCACATTATATATATACTCTTGTGTAATTGAAGCACAAGATGAAGGTTTGTACATTATCCTACGCTTGTCTTGCTATTGATGAGTTAGTCGGTCTTCTTGTATGTGTTTTTAATTATACATCATTTTTTCTTACATTAGCATCTCTCTTTTTTATGTTTAATGTTTTTAACCCTCATCCATGTTTTGTCGCCTCCTCCTCAAATGTGCAAGATTCACATTGTACACTTTATCTCTTTGCTGTTCATCCTTCCCAGTCTTATCGTCTTTAACTCTGTTTAAAGTTTTTGCATATTCCGAGTTTATGAATATGCGACCGAAATGAAATATATGATAGATCATATATCTATGTTTGCAGATTGATGATGCCTCCTCATATATGTTCAAAGCACCAAGTTTATTGCAGATCTGAACCTTGATGTATCGACAATAAAGCTGGCAAGCACCTTGTCAAACAAAAGATAATGTTACTAAGGCAGAAAAACATGACAGCAAAACACTTCAAAATGCTAACACCTAAAGATATTGATCGGAGATACCTTGCTGGGGTGAATGTTGCGGCTGAGAATTTTATGGAATTAGTTGCGGGTACAGGGGAATTAGTTAACTTACCAAGGCAATAATAATGTAGGAAAATCTTTGCTTGTAAATATTCCTGGCCATTAGCCCACCTACTTCTCTGCAGCAACCTGCAAGGTCAGGGATTGCATATTAATATTGTGTCAGGTGTTACCATAATTTTTTAGTTTAAGAAGATGAGTGTCAGGTGCAGACAAAATGGTGTCAAACCACCTTAAATTAAACAAATGAAGAGGAGCCAACAAATTACTTTAAACTAATTCAGCATAGAAACTATTGATTACAACAAATGATGGTTATGTGAATCAAGGGTTTTTTTCTGTAAATATTCAAAGATCTATCAAACTCATATACACCTATGAATTAGATCTATCAGCTTATTTCGATGACTTGTGCTTAAGTAGATATGCATCAATACTCTTTAAGGGGAGCAATACCAAAAACATTTCCATAACTGGATTGGAAACCTTCATCCTATCCTGGGACCAACAGAAAATGAAACTTGCACAACACACAGATCAGGGGAGAACAAGGAAAAAGCCATTGAATTTCAAAGAGTACTTTGCAATAATTAAGACAGCAGAAATCATTTTCTTCTTCAGACTAGCAATAAAATTCCTATAACCAACAATGACATGCGTATGATGCATTCATAACCATTTGATTTCAGCATATAATATAAATATCCACGAAATTAGTCAATTCACAGCGTCCCGTACATTTGAGGATGAATTATTTCCGTTTACAGGTACAAGTTCAACTAATAATTGCATCAAGACTCAAAATCAGGAGCAGGAAACCTACATCTTGCGGATCACCCCTTGGGGATATAAATCCAGCTAACTATTTTAAATCCAAAAACAACTACTTCTCACAGAAAATCTATGACAACAGAGGCTCAATTTAGGAATGAGTAATTAATTGTAAAATAACTAAAAATCGATTAAGAAAAAAAAAATTCTCACATTCTCAACGAAGACGAGATCGGCAACCACAACGGCGCCGATTATCCCGATGAAGAGGGAGGTTGGGCCGGTGAGCAGACTCCACTTTCGGTGTATCATCGTTCTTCCAACTTATCTTCTCTCTCTCTCTCTCTTGTTTCTCTCTCTAGCTCTCGATTTGAGTATACGTGAATAGTGTATCTACATAACGGTTTCGCGTGGGCTTCAAATTAACCCAATACTCCAAGTTAGCAAATAAATGGGCCAGGCCCATAATATATTGGGTTGGATTGAATTTTAAACATATGGGCTTTTCTTACAACCAAAGACCCAAACTATTGGCACTTGCCAAATATGGAAATGTACTATACTATCTTCTGTTATGAATTCTTTTTTCAAAATTCTTTTACTTTTTCAAAAAATAAAATAAAAAAATTGAACATGTTGATCGGTTCTGATACTCTACTTCTCAAAGTTGATATTGAAAGGTATATATTATTAATGTTGGAGTATTATTTTAGACGAGATTTCATAAAAATTATGTTTTTTTTTTTTTTGGACTAACTTACACAAGATGAAAAGCACTTTGAGACTTTAAGGGCTTGTTTGCAAAATTATTTGAAAAGTGTAAAATCATTTTTTTAAAAGTTGGTGTGACCCAACTTTTTAAATAAAAAAGTGATTATAAGTTTCTAGTTGTTTTTGCAAACAAGCCCTAAATACCTGATTTGGTTCTCTACTTTTATGGTTAGAAGTGCCTTTTTTTAAAGTTGATCAACTTTTAAATTTTAAAAGCACTTTTTCATGTAAAATTGAGATTGCAAATAAGCCTCCGGAAAAAGTTAGTTGGGAAAAAGCAACTAATCCCATTTTAGGGTCACACCCATTGTACGTAATAGTACTAATTACACTAAAATTGGGCTTTTCAAAATTTTCTTTTGTACACTAGTTGGAAGAATAAGACACAAAAAAGGGAGACAATATCTATCGCACTCATTCTTCATTCGTTGTTGATGTATGTACGTGATCCTCACCAAAATTAAGAAAATATTGTGAGTATATTATGATTTTCACTTATAAATAAAATAATTATTAATGAAAATGATAATAGAATAATGATATTTATTAAAGGAATGTCCATATTTTTAATGGACGAAAAAAATTACGAAAGTGGACACACTTTTAAAAGTCTGTGAGAGTATACTATGGTATTGTTTAATTTCTACACATTGAGCCTATTGATTTATAACATTTTAACTTTATCCTCGTAATATTCATATATTTATACAAAATATTATTATTTTTACATTCATTTCAATTAATTTAATTATTGTAATAATATAATTTTACACATCATCCTACATTTTTTTAAAAACGGTGCACTTATTGAAGTGAAAATACCGTTGTGATGGAGGCAGTCCTTAATTTTTCTCAAGGACCTAGGTTTAAAACCATAAAGTGTGATTAATTTATGAGATTAGCCAACCTATATAGAGTTTTGCTCTAACTTGAAATGGATTCCCCTGTTCAAGGACAATGGATTATGAATTTTCAAGATTAAGTAGATTTTTGAGATGGATATAAAAAAAAATTGAATATGATTTGATTTATTTCATTAAATTTTAATATTCGTTGCATAAAATGGTATTCATGGTATATGAAGTGCATAGACAAAAAAATTATATAATAAATTACATAATTGTTTCATATTCACATGATATTACATCAAAAAAATCGTTCATTCATAAAATATTAAATAACTAAATTTAGAAAAATCAGTAGTAAGTGTGCAAAATAAAATTGATTAGTAATCCTACCACAATTTCATCACACGATCATTTTCCTACTGAAATTAATTAATAAATATTAAAACCGTGCCTCGCTTATATATGGAGTTATATAAGGATCCTATAAAAGACTGTTCATGATATATTAAATAGCTATTTTAGATTAGATCTTAATTAAATAGTGAAAAGTACTTTTTATTTTGAAAAAATA